>PVJN01002738.1:0-112361 GCA_004026805.1 Lasiurus borealis
CATGGACCCGCCCCCTTTTCCGCCCGACCGCTGCTGTCATTGGCTGGCGGCGGGGTATATCTGTACGTCACTTCCGCCCGCCCGGTCTTTCCGCGCTACCCAGGGAGGGCTCCATACGGCGTTGTTCTTGGTGGGTCCCCCGTGAGGTTCTCCGCGCCGCCCAGGGCCGCTCGGACCCCCTTCCTCCCGCACAGACGCGGGGCGTGAGGACCGGGGGCGAGATGA
Source organism: Lasiurus borealis (assembly GCA_004026805.1). NCBI lineage: Eukaryota > Metazoa > Chordata > Mammalia > Chiroptera > Vespertilionidae > Lasiurus > Lasiurus borealis. Next base: position 226 of record PVJN01002738.1, read on the forward strand.
GCGGGGGGAGCGGGGCTCGGCGGCCTCCGCATCCGCCCGGCGGCCCGCACGTGGGCGCCCGGGCCCGCGGCCTCCCATGATGCCCTGGGCGGCGGTGCTGCTGGGGCCCGGGCTCGGGGCCGGGGTGCGGGCCGGGCTGCCAGGGGCGCGGGTTCAGAGAGCGGGGGGCGTCAGGGGGTGCACCCGCTGTTGGGGCGCGTGGTGCTCCCTGACTTTGGCTGTGAATCAGAGTCCGAGGCGCCGCCCTGCACCCGCTGTTGGGCGCGTCGGTTTCCCATTCGGTGTGGCTGGGTTTGGAGGGGAAGGAATTGCTGCGGGAGGGAGAGGGTTAATGCCAACGCGCCCACCGACCAGCCGCTGGGATGTAAACCCGCTCATATCTCCACGGCCTTGGCTCTGCTTTTATGTTCTCGAATTTTTTAAAAAAATATATATTTTATTGATTTTCTTTTACAGAGAGGAAGGGAGAGGGACAGAGTTAGAAATATTGATGAGAGAGAAACATCGATCAGCTGCTTCTTGCACGCCCCCCACTGGGGATGTGCCTGCAACCAAGGTACGTGCCCTTGATGGGAATCGAACCTGGGACCCTTCAGTCCGCAGGCCGACGCTCTATCCACTGAGCCACACCGGTTTCGGCATATGTTCTCGAATTTGGTAGTTATCTTCGCTCAGTTATAACGTGAGCTTAACTCCTGGGTTACCTTGAGAAGCGTTTTGAGTCTCAATTCACTGGTTTGATGTAGTTTATGACCCGGTTGTTTCCCCATCTTCTCACCACTTTCTCCTCGGTACGATTTGATGCGGTTGGTACGTGTGTAGCGTCTGTATAATGGTGTGTCTCATCCCACTGGGCTGCACGGTCCATCTAGATTCTAGAAGGTGGGCTAGATTGCATTTAAAAAGGTGGCATTGGGGAGTAATTAGGATGCACCTGCGAACATTGTAAACTGGTGAACAAAAGGATAGATACAGAGGCAGACGGTGAAATTATAGCAGGAAGATGAAGGAGAGGTGGGGTAGATAAGAGATCAATCAGAGAACTTGTATCTATGCATATAAGCATCACCAATGAACACAGACACTGGGGGGAGTTGGGGTTTGCCTGGGGGGGGCAATGGGGAGATATGTACATATGTAACAAAAAAAAAAAAAGAATGCACCTGCTTTCCCACCCCACGGGAATGAAAAGGACTAGATGGTTCAAACTTGTGTGTTCCAGGTTCCCACGTAACTTCAAGGGAAACTTACCACAATGTCCGGAGCCCTTGATGTCCTGCAGATGAAGGAGGAGGATGTCCTCAAATTCCTCGCAGCGGGAACCCACTTGGGTGGCACCAACCTCGACTTCCAAATGGAACAGTACGTCTACAAGAGGAAGAGCGATGGTCAGTCACTGCTTCATTGGGCTTTTTTTTTTTTTTTCCCATTTCACCTTTCAGGGAAAATTTTGACTCTTGCCATTCTGATGAGAAGTGCTGGGTGAAGTAATTTCCGTGTCTGCTAATAAAACCAGATCTTTATATTGAGAACAGGCTTTAAAACTAATGGTGTTCTGGCTGTGGTCGGAAGGAAAGGTTTCTGGGCTCCAGTGGGAAAGGGTCGTGGGGACTTGAGTTGGTCATGAAGGTGTGAGATGAGATGATGAAGCTCAAGCTGATTTCCCTCCCATAATACCTTTTAGTTCATAGGCGCTGATAGAGGTTAGTTCAGCTAAATTCGGGGGAAAGTCAAGCAGGAGATGGGGAATTAGCAGTTCAGCTTGGGAGGTATTAAAAGGGTTGTAACAAGAGTGTGGAAGGCATTACAGTGGGTAAAGCATTAGCTTGGAGATGGAGCCACAGAGGGGTCTCAGCTATAACAGTTTTAGATGGAATTAGGCATGGGAGAGGCCAGACAGGGCCACAACTCCTAGGCTCCTGCAGAGAAGGAGCAGGTGATGGCCTGCTGATTGAAGCTGCACACTATTAAAGCTCGGGCGGAGGCCAGTTTGGCCAATGACCTTCCGGGTGTCGGAAGTGTGCTACATTAACGGCAGGACTTTCGCTGACACCAGGAGAGCTAGCCTCTGTGACTGGAGTTGATAGTGCTCTCTGCCACACTCAGCCGTTGAGAAGAATGCCCGTGTGCAAAGCCAGGTCAAGTGCTAACTCCTTTGCCGCCACTAGGCATCTACATCATCAATCTGAAGAGAACATGGGAGAAGCTTCTGCTGGCAGCTCGCGCCATCGTGGCCATCGAAAACCCAGCTGACGTCAGTGTCATATCGTCCAGGAACACTGGCCAGGTTTGTGGAACAATGCGCTTGGTTTTTATTAAAATAAACACTTAAAACATTTCAGAATGTATGGGAGAGTATAAAAATAACCATGATTTCACTCTAGAGCTGCCAGTATTTAACATTTCCATTATCTGTTACACTATGTTGAGCTTCCTTTTTCATGTCATGTATTTTCTTGTGCCATTAAATATTGAGAAACGACCCTGATGAAATGGCTCATCAAATTTCATGGTAGTCAACTTTTTTTATATTTAAATGAAGTGTAGTGGGTTACCGGAAGAGAAATTTTGTTTTCAGCTACAAAGTTTTTTAGAAAGGTTTTCAACTCTCTCCTGACACCATGCCCTGCTTTTTCCTATCCCCTGCTCCTAAAATAAAAGAAAGGTTGTCTGAGTATAGTGCTAGTCTTCTCATCCAAGTCTTCATAAGAAGCAAGAGGAAGGATCTTTTCCAACTTAAATAAAAAAGAGCTTTTTTATTCACCCCATTTCTAATTAAAAAAAAATGCTTGGCTTTGAATTGACTGGAGCTTTTAAAATCATGAGAGAATCCTTTCATGTCTCATTGCTTAGCTCAACAATAAAACTAGTTCCCATTAACTTCCAGTGTGTTTTGTGGGGGTGGGGGTAGTGGAGTTGGTTGTTCCCCAGCCGCTGGCTTGTGACTAGATCCCTCCAGTGTGGTGCCTGGTAGAGGAAAGTCTGTAGAATGAACTTAGTGACCATTCATGCTTCCTTCACTGAAAACTTTCTAAGCATTTATATTGATCTAGGTCCTAAATCTAGGAGGTGTTGCTAGGTGCTTGGGATACAGCTGGAAAACGGCCAGGTCTGCCTTTTGGAAGGCAGATGGGAAATAAATAATCTCTATAGAAGAAAAGGTGAGGGAAGGTAAAGAAAGCTGGCTGTTTCTGCTCTTGTAGGATTAACTGTGTGATAACTTGACCAGGGTGGAAGTGCTTACTGATTACCAGGCTCTGTTGTATTGATTCGCTTAATTTTATAACCTACTAGATGCCCAGTGCACGAATTCATGCATGGGTGGCATCCCTAGGCTTGGCTGGCGATTGGGGTCACCTGGCTTGGGGGCAGGGGTGGGGGGAGACCTGTATTGAACTGACCACCATAGTGACTGATCAGTTGGACTTTCAGTTGTAAGGGTCGCTTAGGCGTTTCTATATGTAGATGAGGAACCTGGAGGCATATGAGTAATTAGTCCAAGTCCCTCACAAAGGGTCCCTCGTGGGTAGAAATCAAGCAGTGTGGCTGTGTCCTTCAGAGCAAGGGAGCCAGTGAGCCGCAGGTACCTGAGGGGGTGGGAATATAAATAGTGTTGGATTTTGTTGTTTTTTTTTACTCCAGTTTTGTAAGTATTGGTCAGGTAACATGGAAGACAGGAGAATTGCTGGAATTGGATGCTTTCATTTTTGAGAAAGGGGTATTTGGGAGTTCTGGGTAATAACGCGTTCACTCTGAGAGCACTGCTGACTCCCAATGTGAATTCTCAGCGGGCTGTGCTGAAGTTCGCTGCTGCCACTGGAGCCACTCCCATCGCCGGCCGCTTCACTCCCGGGACCTTCACCAACCAGATCCAGGCCGCCTTCCGGGAGCCACGACTGCTGGTGGTTACTGACCCCCGGGCTGACCACCAGCCTCTCACCGAGGCGTCCTACGTTAACCTGCCCACCATCGCTCTGTGTAACACAGACTCTCCCCTGCGTTACGTGGACATTGCCATCCCTTGCAACAACAAGGTAACTGCTTCTCGACCTAAACTAGATCTTGAGAACTGAGATGGTTGGGCCTTCCTCTGCACATTGTTAGAGCTTGGAGTTGCGGCCACCGGTGGCCCATGGACTCTCAAGTGTAGGTAGTGTGCTACACGAGAGGCAAGATTTTTGCAAACCCCACAAGGGTCTCTGGCCCAATGAGTGGAGTTTGATAGTAATTCTTGCTACAAGTCTGAGTTGAATGTATGAGAGTTTTAAGGATGTGAAAACATTTGAAAAATGGTCGGTTTTCTGCTTTCTCCAAATGCCTTGCTTTGCTTGGGCCTCTCAGGCATTGCTAGCCTTTCTGTTTTCAGACCAGCTTGATGAATCCTGCTGTGAGATCCTTACAATGTGGGCTGCATATGGTTCAAGTTGGTCCGGTTTGTCACTGGTCTCAAAACCCCGAGTCTCCCAAAGATTTTTAATTAAATAACCTGTGTCCTGGCACTGAGCTTGGGGCATTTAGTTTTGTGGCCTAGGATAGAGGCTTGACAGCAGTGCTTTTGTAAAATCTCAGCCAATCAAGGTTAAGAGCTCCTGATAAATAGAACAATCTTAATCTTCATTATTATTAACACTTACATTAAGCCATGTCTGTTCTCTTGGAACCAAGAACCTAGATGATGTGGGTTTGAGTTAGGTGGAATGGGAGGTATACGCTGTTTGGGGTTGATACAGTGTCTGTCTGTGTGTGTGTGTGTGTGTGTGTGTGTATAAATTTTTTAAAACTTGATTTCAGAAAGGAAGTGAGGGAGAGAGCTAGAAGCATCAATGTTGAGAGAATCATTTATCAGCTGCCTCTTGCACGCCCCACACTGGGGATCAAGCCTGCAAAACCCGGGCATGTACCCTGACTGAAGATGGTCAACCACAGAACCCATGGGCCAGGCCCACGTGTCGCTTTCTAACAGTCTGGCGTTCTTGCAGGGGGCTCACTCGGTGGGTCTGATGTGGTGGATGCTGGCCCGGGAGGTGCTGCGCATGCGTGGCACCATCTCCCGTGAGCACCCGTGGGAAGTCATGCCTGACCTGTACTTCTACAGAGATCCTGAAGAGGTGAGCTTCCGCCACAGAGGCTTGTTGTCACATAAGCAACTTGGACACCTTGGTTTATACTTCTTACAAGTAAAATTGGTCAGTCCTGATGAAAAACAAACCTTTTTTTTAACCAGATTGAGAAGGAAGAGCAGGCCGCTGCTGAAAAGGCTGTGACCAAGGAGGAATTTCAGGGTGAATGGACTGCTCCTGCTCCCGAGTTCACTGCTGCTCAGCCTGAGGTGGCAGACTGGTCTGAGGGCGTGCAGGTGCCCTCTGTGCCCATTCAGCAGTTTCCTACTGGTATGTACAGTCAGACCTCCATGTAACGCACTGATTTGGGGGGAGGGGGGACTAAACCCAAAGTCCATTAAAAATTTGACAAGTTGGTTTACCTGTGTTTACTTACATAGACACGTTTGTGTAATTAAGATTAAGTATGAAAAGTTACCTTCACAGTAAAGTTGTTATATGTATTACTGTAATTGTACATTAGTACTGAGTAGGTCTAGTCACTTCGAGGAAACAAATGCACATATCTGAGGTATGGCTTAGCACACGTCAGAGCATCCATGGAAAGTCATGGCATTTAACAACAGCCAATTACCTCCTGTGGTGAGATCATGTTCTCATCATTGGCTGAACATTTACAAGTGGTGACTTGAGTGTAAATATGTAGACCATAGTTGTAGATACATAATGTTTATGTCAGCGAAATCACTAGTGTTTTTTCTAGCATGGCCTATTCACTAAAAGTTGTTTAACATAACAGTATGGATTAATAACAAACATAACCTGTTAATTATGAGCAAACCTTGGTTAAAAACCTTTTAAAATTAATAGGGTATTAATTTTCACATGACATGGATGGGAAATTTTACCCATTAAATCCGAAGTCTGTTACATCGAGGTCTGCAAAATCAATGGGTGACTATGTATCATGATACAAGTGCATCAAGCTGATGTTTTGGAAACGTCTGTTTTTAACTTGAATGATCTCCATGGCCATGCTAAAAAGTTCCTCCCAGTATTCATAGCTGTTTTAACCTGAGAGATTGAACTCGGGTGCATTTGAAGTGATCGGGCATGGAAATGTGTGTCTGACAGAATGCAAGGCACTGGTGCCAGGCAGGTGACAACATACTGTGGGGACAGAGCTGATGGCCTTTTCTTTGTGTTTTCTTAACAGAAGACTGGAGCGCTCAGCCTGCCACTGAAGACTGGTCTGCAGCCCCCACTGCTCAGGCCACTGAATGGGTGGCGACCACCACTGAGTGGTCCTAAGCTGTTCCTCCACACATTTTAACAGGACGGAAATGAGGTTGATGGAAAATAAACAGTTTCTAAAAGCCGGGTCAATTTGTTGGGTTTTTATTCCAGATCAAGATGCCTGGAATTACTTTAGGTGCCTTGACAAGTAAGTATTCTTTTCACTTGGGAATTGTCCTGAGCTTTTTAGTATAAGGATCGTCATGTGTTCTGGAAATGGATGTGAATAGCTGCACATAAGTGTTAACCTTAGGAATATTTTTCCAAGGCCCTGATACTCTTAACATCTGTATTGGTCAATTCTATAGAATGCAGATTTTAATTGGTTTTCATTGACAGCCCTGTTTGACCGCTGCATGGCCAATGAATGAGTAATGTGGCATTAAATTAGATCCACCCTGGGCAAAGGTGGGATATGGTCTTCAATTGATATGGAGTGGTCACAGCTATGGAGTGGTCGCCAGCTTTGAGAGGCATCTATTTTCGGTCACCTAATCAGCTTATCTATAGATTCTGGGAGAGAGCTGTACAAGTGTGCAGAAATTCCACAGGATTACAGCATAGTGCTCTGCGTTTCAGTTCTATTAAGAATATGACTCTACTGATGTCACACTGCCACTCAGCCAAGTGAAAACCATTGTCTTGAATGAAAATAGAGCAATTAAGTCAAATAGACCCGGGATTGGAGTAGCTTCAATGATGTACATAGATTCATTGTACCCTTGGAATTTGACAAAATGTCCCTGTGACTATATTCTCAGGGCCCTCAGCTCAACAGCATCCGCTTCATAGAAAGTCTGCCACAGGCTCTTAGGAACAAGTTTGGACAAAGCTCCAGTGTGTTTGGAGCTCAAACCCATGACAAGGGGTCCGCAGCACCTGCAGTAATTGCTGGAATCAGGCTGGCTGGAGAGCAGGGGTAGGTGGGGAGAAGGGCCAAGTGAGGGGTGGAAAGCTCATTTGTCATTTATCCTTGGGGTCAAGGAGACTGTTCAGAGAACAAGGAATAGGAAAACATGGTCAGTTTCATCTGGAAAAGATTCTTTTGTCATAAATTGACTCCTGTCTCTAGTTGTTGAACCCTCCAGGATTACCCAATCTATTCCCTTACTCCCTCAGATCCCCTTCTTTTACTCCCTCGGATCCCCTTCCAGGCCTGTGTCTCTGTGCCCTGGATCTCCAGCCTGGAAACCTTGCTTCATTCCTCTTGGGGTGCTTGCCTCTGGCATTGGCACAACATCAAATGGCCTTTTATCTCCCATAGAAGCTAATTTTAAGGATGAGGTGTCTGGCAAGGTTATTGTTCCCCTTACCAGAAGCCAGGTCCTAGATTGGGCACTTAACAGGCTCCTTGCCTGGCTGAGTTAAATTTGCCCTGAGGGTTATCCTCAACCTTCATGCGATCCACAGGCACATACAGGAGGGACTGTTGTAGATGGAGCACCCATTGCTACTATAGGACAAAGGAGTTCTTCAAAGTAGTCCCACAGAACAGCCCAGCCACCTGGCTGGTCAGTGGCAACTTACATACACCCTCAAACAAGAGAGGCCTCATGCCAATTTGTGATGCTCGTACTACATAAACTGATACATCCTTGCCTGCACACATGCATGTGGCCAATTGGCCCTGATTGTCTGGTGTACTTATTAGGGTTCCCACACCACCCCTTACACAGGATGGTCTTCTAGAGGTACCCTACCCGTTTGCCAGCTCCTTAAAGAGTATGATAATGAGTCCCCTCTAGGTGAAGCTCACATTCCAGTTCCACAGGGGGTGATGGCCTACTAACCACTATTGCAGTGGTTCTCAACCTTCCTAATGCCGGGACCCTTTAATACAGTTCCTCATGTGGTGACCCCCCAATCATAAAATTTCTTTGCTACTTCCTAACAGTAATTTTGCTACTGTTGTGAATCGTAATGTAAATATCTGTGTTTTCTGATGGTCTTAGGCGACCCCTGTGATGGTCGATGGACCCCCAAAGGGGTCTCGACCCACAGGTTGAGAACCGCTGCACTATTGTTTGTGCCATCGTGGCCACTGCATAGTTGAACCTGTAAAGACAATCCAGCTGCTCTAATGGCTAAAGGGCTTCTTTGCTCAGTATCTGAGTCGAACTATGTGGTTTGTCAGTGTCCATCTGGACAGTCTCAGCTGTCCCTGTAGCAGGGTTCTTTACTAGAACCGCCCTTACACCACGTGGTCTCCAGGAGGGGTGTCAGACCTTGGGAACAGACCAGGGAGTACCTAGTCTGTTTGATCCCTTGACAGCGTCTCATACGTCACAGGATCCAACAGCATTTGCAGTTACTGTGACAGAGGGCTGGTACTGCTGCTCTCTGTTGATAGTTACTCAAATTAGGTTAAAAAAAAAATACATGTTTCCTCCCTAATTTTGTATAAAACTTCATAAAAACAGCCTGCCTAGTTATGTTGAACATTGCAATTTACTGAGAGAAAAAATACATGAACCAATATCAAATACTGAAATGAAAATACCGTAAACTATAACCCCCACACTAGATTCTTGAAATAAAAGACTTTAACCAAGCCTGGCCAGCATGGCTCAGTGGTTGAGCATTGACCTATGAATCACGAGGTTAGTTTGATGCCTGGTCAGGCATATGCCTGGGTTGCAGGCTGGATCCCCAGTGTGGGGCCTGCAGTGGGCAGCTGATCAATGATTCATCACTGATGTTTCTCAGCCCCTCTCCCTCTGAAATCAATAAATGCATTTAAAAATATATATATTTCTTGATTGATTTCAGAGAGGAAGGGAGGAGAGATAGAAACATCAATGATGAGAGAGAATCATTGATTGGCTGCCTCCATGCCCCCCACTGGGGATCGAGCCTGCAACCCGGGCACATGTCCTTGGCCGGAATTGAACTTGGGATCCTTCAGTCCCTTGGCTGATGCTCTCCGCTAAACCAAACCGGTTTCGGCAATAAATAAATTTTTGAAAAAAGAACATAGTGCTTGACCATTCAAATCTATTAACTCAAATGGCCACACATTACCTAGGATCTGAGATTTTCTCAAGGCATTTTTTTAAAGCACCAGATAAAGTGTTAAGATGGATGGCTGTTGGTAAGCATAGAATTAAGACAAAGGTAGTTCTCTTTGAATATCATTCCCCTTAATGTTGGTTCCTCCTTCTCTGTGCGTACCTCCTGTCTCTATTGATAGCAGTAATGAGAATCAGGGCTCCCCATTGCCAGGTGCTGGCATCTGACCAACATCCCCTTGACCAACTTCAGCCAGGCTCCTCCGAACCCCTTTCCCAATGAGGTCTCTATCCTCCGAACCCCTTTCCCGGTGAGGTCTCCACCTTGGGCCTTCTGCCTGCCTTTGTATCATCCCATTTGAACAAGAATCCAGCTGAGTCATTTTAGCTAGAGTGCCCCACCCTTGATATCTAATTGAATTCCTCATTCCCGGTTAGCTTCCCACCCCCATAGCGATGTCTGCTCAGTTGGGCCTGACTCAGCAAGAATCCTATCAACTGGCTTTGGCCAGAAATCTCCCACCGCCGCTGGATATTTCCTCTCAGTAATTTTCCGTTCAGCGACTCCCTCAACCTGCTCCTGGGCTGTAAATCCACACTGGTCCACGTTGTCTTTGGAACTGAGCCCAGTGTTCAACTGAAATCTCTCTTTCTCCATTGCGGCAGCCCCTGAATAAAACCTGTTTTAACACTTGAATTACTGTTCAGCTTGGGTTTTCTTTACCACAGTGCGCTGATCCATTCTTGTTCTGAGTCTCTGTCTTTGCTAGAATCCTTGCATGTTGCTACCCTGTGTCCACCTTTCCGTAATAGTAATGTTATGAGGGGTAAAATCCATGAAAGTTGAGTAGGAGAAGCATGCCACCTTAAGAGTGAGTTTTTTTTGTTGTTGTTAATCCTCACCCGAGGATATTTTTCCATTGATTTTTAGACAGGGAAAGACAGAGAAACATCATTTGGTTGCCTCTTGCACAGACCTGGGTCAGGGAGGAGCCTGTAACCGTGATACTGTGCCCTTGACCAGAATAGAATCTAGAATTCTTCGGGCCACAGGCTGACGCTCTATCCACTGAGCTAGGGCAAGAGTGAGTTTTAACACAGCAAGTTGGATAAAGCCCAGTCCCTTAATTAAGGAATATAGTGTACATTATTCCACAGGTCACTAAGGGCCAAACACAATTCACAATTTTGCCTGGGCAGAAGATAGAAGAGAGAGGAGGGGAGTGAAAGAGAGAGGGAGGGGAGGAGAGGGATGAGGAAGGAAGGACAGGAGAGGTAAGAAGGAATGGGAGAGGTAAGGAGAAGGGATGGGAAGAGGAGGGGGAAGGAGGCTGTTGTGGAGCTTGGGAACACAGAGGCTTTGTCCCAGCTGCTAGCAGCTCAGATGGTGCTGTATTCTGTTTACCAAAGTTGGGGACTGTAGCTAAAAATCTGTAAGATCAAAGTCAAAGTCTTGATGGAGTTAGATTTGCTCTGAAAGTTAGGATTAAAGGACAAATGAAGAACCATTTAGGTTTGTTTCAGTTTTGATCAATTCACTATATACTTTGAAATAATTAAGTGATCTTAAAGCTATTCATAACTCATTTTTTTTTTCGTATTTCTACAGGAAAAATCGAATTTTTGTCATGCATCTGAAAGTCTTTGGCTTGTTTTTATAAATCTTAAAAAAAAACTTTATAACACATTTTGACTCATGGTTTTGTTAAGTAAATAACAATGCTCTAATTGTGGATGACTTCATGTACATTGAAGCTTTAGGGTGAAATAATAGAGAAGTCTCTATCTCATCAGTCTTTGCTAAGATAACTTCCCTCTATAAAGGATCCACTCATTTCATACTCATCTTCACCAATCTCCATAACAAGATGTCATACCCTCTAGCCCTTTTTCTGCTTGAATCTCTATATACTCATATAAAATAGTATAAATGAGTATGGATTTATTTTTAAAGTAATGAAAATGTTAGAGAATTTGATAGTCGTGATGCTTCTACAACTCTTAAATATATTTTAAAATCTCTGCATTTTATGCCTAAAATTTTGAATTCTATAGTACACATATGAGTTATATTACAATAAGACAATTACTGTGTTTTTGTTAAAAGTGGCAGGTGAATAACACATACTGTTTCTTCCAAAAAATATAGAAAAATGATGCATCCACAATTTTGAGGGAATAATTTTCAATCCAGAATTCTATATCCAATAAGGCAATCAAATGTGAGGGTAGAATAAAGCAGCTTTCAGATATACAAGAACTAAAACAAAATTCACTTAATACGTGCTCTTTCCAATGATGGCACTAGAAAATATACTTTAAAAAATCAGGGAGCAAACAAAAAATGAGAATGGCATGGGATCCAGGACATAGGTGATCCTTAATGGCAAAAAAAAAAAAAAAAAAAAAAAAAAATGCAGGGAAGTTTCAGTCCTGTACAGGTTGCAGACCTAACTCCTAGACCAGCCCAAAAGTAGAGCAAGAGAACACATTACAGAAGACAGTGGAAGTAAACTATTTGACATATTGGAATATTTGGAAAATTGAGTTATTTGACAGGTCGGTTGGAATATTAAAGTGAGAAATGAACTAAGCAAATTAAATAAATGAAAGCAAAATAGAACAATTATTAACTCCAGGAAAAACAAATTTGTACAAAGAAATGAAATCGTAATTGATTACAAAGTTGTGTAGAAAACATCTTTATATATTTGATAATATAAATTTTGACAGGTATAGCTATATTTAGTTGGTACAGGGAAAGGGAGAGAAAGGAGTAGAGTGTAAGAAAATGAAATGCTCAACTGGAAGCCAATAGTCTTTAATAATAAGCATGTATGTAGCTGTAGGAATTATTTAACAATATGGAAATAAATATAGAAAAATAGATAAAATTTGTGAAACGTGTTGCCTCTGGTGAGTGGGATTATAGAGAGGGATGAAGTGCAAAAGGGACTATTGTTTCTCATAAGCCTTTTAAAAATATATATATTTTATCGATTTTTCACAGAGAAGAAGGGAGAGGGATAGAGAGCAAGAAACACCAATGAGAGAGAAACATCTTATCAGCTGCCTCCTGCACACCCCCTACTGGGGATGTGCCTACAACCAAGGTACATGGCCTTGACCGGAATCGAACCTGAGACCCTTCGGTCCACAGACCGATGCTCTATCCACTGAGCCAAACCAGTTAGGGCCTCATAAGCCTTTTAATGCATTATAACTTTGTGCAAGTATTATTTTGATAAATACTCATAAAAAGGAATTAAAATAGGACTTACAGTAACTGATGTGTTCATTTACTAGGACTGCCATTGCATAGTACCCCTGAGTACCACCGAGTGGCTTAACCAGCAGTGCTCCAGGCCGGAAGTCCAAGCGGAAGAAGTCAGCAAGTTGGTTCCTCTGGTGGCGGGAGAGAAGGTATGTCCCAGACGACTCCCTTTGGCTTGTAAATGACCATCGTCTCCATGTGTCTTCACACGGACTCCCCTCCCCGAGCATCTCTGTGTCCAATGTCTTCTTTTTCCTAAGGACATCAGGGACCCACCCCAACAGCCTCCTTTTCACTTGCTTACGTGTGAAAAGACCCATTTCTCAGTAAGGTCTAGGAGTTAGGTCTGCAGCCGGTGAATTTGGAGGGGACACAATTCAGCCCAGAAGATGTGGGGATTGTCAGTGGCAGCCAGCGTTTCTGTGGAGAAAGGATCAGTCATGGTAGCAAGTCCTTTAATGTGGGCCACGAAGCCACTTGTTCAAGGACAGCAGTTCTCAACCTGTGGGTCGCGACCCCTTTGGGAGTCGAATGACCCTTTCACAGGGGTCGCCTAAGACTATTGAAAAACACCTATTTCCCATGGTCTTTGGAACCAACACCCTGCTCCTTGGTGTAGCAAAAGTGAAGCAATGTCGTTTCCTGTTGTCATATGAAGACTGTTACCCATGCTACACCACGATTCAAGACAAAATTTTATTTATTTGTAATTAGAAATAAATATTTCACAATATCTAATTACATATTGTTTTTATGATTAATCACTATGCTTTAATGATGTTCAATTTGTAACAATGAAAATACATCCTGCCTATCAGATATTAACATTACAGTTCATAACAGTAGCAAAATGACAGTTATGAAGTAGCAACGGAAATAATTTCATGGTTGGGGGTCACCACCACATGAGGAGCTGTCTTAAAGGGTCGTGGCATTAGGAAGGTTGAGAACCGCTGTTCTAGGAGGTGGTTCCCTCTGTGGAACCCAAAGCTGCCAATCGAAGAAGTGACCCTGACTCAGGTGTGGCCTCCTCCGCTCCCTTCCTGGGACTAAGAACGCCACCGCGTGAAGGGCGAACACCAGAATTTAAAGAGGAGGAAAGAGAGGTGAAGGGCGAACACCAGAATTTAAAGAGGAGGAAAGAGATGGCATAACGGGTGTCCTGTGGGAGCTCCATACTTGGGGGCATGAATTGTACATCACTCCACACAGCATGGAGTAGAAGATCGAAGACAGGACTTCACAGAATTTGCCAGGAAGGACCGTTGTTGGAAAGGCTTAGGAAGCAGAGGAGTCCTTTAGGGAAGAGGTATCTCTAGAATCTACCCACTTTACCTTGCACTTTTTATTTTATTTATTTTTATTTTTTATTTTTTTATATATTTTATTGATTTTTTACAGAGGAAGGGAGAGGGACGGAGAGTTAGAAACATGGATGAGAGAGAGACATCGATCAGCCGCCTCCTGCACGCCCACTAACTGGGGATGTGCCCACAACCAAGATTCATGCCCTTGACCGGAATCGAACCTGGGACCCTCCAGTCCGCAGGCCAACGCTCTATCCACTGAGCCACACCGGTCCCAGCATATCTTGCACTTTTTTTTTAAAAATATATTTTATTGATTTTCTACAGAGAGGAAGGGAAAGGGATAGAAAGTCAGAAACATCGATGAGAGAGAGACATCGATTAGCCGCCTCCTGCATGCCCCACACACTGGAGATGTGCCCGCAAGCAAGGTACATGCCCCCAACCAGAATCGAACCTGGGACCCCTCAGTCCGCAGGCCGACGCTCTATCTACTGAGCCAAACCAGTCCCGGCATATCTTGCACTTTTTAAATAACCTGAATTCACCAGAGGGAAAGGTGGTGGGGAGGAGAAGAGGTTACAGAGGGGGTAAATGGTGATGGGAGGGACTTGACTTGGGTTGGTGAATATACAATACAATACATAGATGCTGTATTACAGAATTGTACACCTGAAACCTATAGAGTTTTATTAATCAGCGTCACCCCAATAAATTCAATTATAAAGTGAAATGCAAAAGAAAAGCCTGAAAAATAAATCAAATGAAGTGCAAAAAACAAACAAGCAAACAAAAGCCTATTGAGACAACATCTTCAGTTGTTTTCTAAATAGGAAACGTGTTCTAACCACTGTTTTGCAAGCTTCTGTAGGGCCAGACCACAGTCGCTAACACTGATGTAGCTCTGTGTGCCAGGCACAATTCCAACCAGTGTGACCTCTTACCCGACTTCGTGACTGTCCCTGAGTCCCCCAGAGCCCGTGCTCTGAGCCACCTCGCTCTGCTCCCGAGCCCTCAGCACATCCATGCGGGACAGGCAGAGCGCTGGCCTCACAGCCGGAGCGAGCCCACCAGCGGACATACACACCTCGTTACTCAGATCCGGAATGTTTAATTAGCGACGAAGTCAGTGTTGTCAGTCTTGTGGGGTCACCTCCTCGAGGTCCCCTCGGACGATTCTTTTCTCGTTACTGTGACAAGAGCCTAGAAAGAAACTTCATGACAGTGTTGACATTTAAATGTCGCTGTCGTGCAAGGAGCTGGGGGAATTCAAGAGACGAGGCTGCCGTTGGTTGGAGTCGTTTCAGAAACATCCTTTCATCTTTCACATCATTAGGATGTAGTTCTACACACAGAATGAAATTTAGCAGAAGCACTGGTTGTAGGATCATGACATTGAACTGGTATAGCCCCCCAAACTCCAGGAAAATGATAAGAAAATGCCATGTCCAAGACTGAAGTCAATATCATTATGTTAAATGAGATTCTTAATTTACAGAAATTATCTATCATAGATTATCATCATTATTATTAAATATATTTTATTGATTTTTCACAGAGAGGAAGGGAGAGGGACAGAGAGCTAAAAACATCGATGAGAGACATCAATCAGCTGCCTCCTGCACACCCCCCACTGGGGATGTGCCTGCAACCAAGGTACATGCCCTTGACCAGAACCGAACCTGGGACCTTTCAGTCCATAGGCCGACACTCTATCCACTGAGCCAAACTAGTTTCAGCAGCTATTACCATTTATGTTCAAATTCATGAAAACTTAAAAAAAATAATCTGCCAAAACCGGTTTGCCTCAGTGGATAGAGCGTCAGCCTATGGACTGAAAGGTCCCAGGTTCGATTCCTGTCAAGGGCACGTACCCAATAGGGAGGCAGCTGATCGATGTTTCTCTCTCAGGATGTTTCTAACTCTATCCCTCTCCCTTCATCTCTGTAAAAAAATCAAAATCAATAAAATATATTAAAAAAAAGGTAATTGTTACAGAATTGTCCAGATCTAATCTCAGTAGTAACTACACAGAGGTATTCTTGCTGAATTGTGTGCGGGCATGCGTGGATGGAAGCTAGTCTTGGATGTGTATATATGCAGGCTTGTGTATGCAGGGCGTGTTAGGGAGGGTGGGTGTTTACTCCGAGTAGAGGGTGGAAAGAGGTTCCAAAGGCAGGGATCTGTCAGTGTGATGCCAGCTCTGTCCCAAGCTGTGGGTTTGGCTTGTGGCATGTGCAGTGAGGTACGGCGTGGTGGGGGCTGGGCTGATGGCCCTGGTGGCTGCCACACTGGCAGAAGGACGTTTGGTTTGATTTGGGAAAAGGGAGTAAGGATTGAGCCTTGGCGAGGGGGTTGGCACGGGCCGTGATGTGGGATGTGAGAGGTGGGAGAGGGATAGGAGAATGCGGATTGGCGTGCAGATACGGTTTGTGACTGTGGGTACATGTGTGTGCGTGTTTGTGTGTAACGTGGCCGTCACGTAGCTTTTGTTCAGATTTTCTTTTGCCCTTTGTTTCGGCCTTCGTTGGGCCTTTGTGTTGTCTTTGTTTCGCTCTTTGTTGCAACTTTCTTTGGCTTTTGTGTGCTCGTTCTTTGGCCTTTTGTGGGGACTGTGTGTGGCCTTTTTGTAGCCTTTGTGTAGCTTTTGTTTTTACGTGAAATCTTGGCCGAGCACCCATCACAAACACCTTGTGTAATGAGAAACCCGGGTATATAATCCCTCCCTATATATTCCGCATGCGTGGAGCAGCCTCGTCCTCCCAGGCGCCTGGCACAGACGGGGAGCCTGTTTTCACACCGCAGCGGCGACGTGAAGGTAAGGGCATTCCCCTGGTTTCCGTCTCCCTTCACGTTGTCCTTGGTCTCCAGCGGCGGGCGCGCACCTGCGGAGGGGCCTTTGCACTGTAAACCTGCTGGGACAGCTGCCCGCAGTGGGAGGACAGAGGAGAGTGGAGAACGCAAGCACAGAGGACACCCAGGCTGCTCTGATGGGGGCAGAGGGCCCTGCTGGAAGGTTCTGGCAAATGGAAATGGTCTGAGTCTGGGACAGTTGTCTGAATCTGGACCCTAACTCAGATTCTGGTCTGAAGCCCCCTCTCTGGCTGCTTCTGTTTCTCTCCTTTTATAATTTATCATGATTTGAAATGAGTTTTGTTTTTTTTAAAATCTAGGAACGCTGTCCTTCATACAGCTGGGTTTAGGTGGGGGGCAAAGGGGGTGTCCAGCAAAGCCCCAATCTTGGAAGAACGTTTGTTTCCTAGAAAACATAAATGGAAGACACCCATGCTTTTGTCTGGAACAGAATTTCAGAAATCACAGAGCTGTTTCTTTTCATGTTCAGTTTTGTAGTTGATAGAAAGAGGGAAGAAAATGTTGTGTGTCAGGGGAATGAAGTTATGAACTTGGCTAAAGTTCTAGGGAGAACCTGGGGAAAGGAATTTTTAATGCTTCGCGCATAAATCCGGGAGGCAGAAAACAGACTATTGTCAGACATACTACCGCTATTTTGTTTATTCAGAGGAGCAGGAGAATGCCTTGGTGAGTGGGTTTTAAAAATTACTCCATGTTTACGGAAAAATCACCAGCAGTACAAAAATCCGATGTATCCAGATGACTCCAGTGCTGACATGTTACCACATTTGCTTTATTATCCTTTCTTTCTCTGTATACGCGCATATACATATTATTTTTTTCTGAGCCATTGGAAATTAAATTAGAGACATAGTATAAATAAAAAAGTTAACATGGAGAAAATACTATGATCTATTCTGCAGACAGCTAGATTTCACCAGTTATCCCAGAAATCCATCCAGGATCACGCATCCCCTTTAGTGGCCATGGCCTTTAACCCCTATTAATCTGGAACAGTACCCAAGACAGGCATTCTCTCTCATGCCTTGACTAGTTTTGAGGAGTTGTTGTTGTTGTTGTTATAATTATTATTATTTTGTTAATCCTCACCTAAGGATATTTCCCCCTGATTTTTTTAGAGAGAGCGGAAGGGCGGGTAAGAGAGAGAAAGACATTGATATGAGAGAGAGACACACTGATTGGTTGTCTCCCACACGTACCCTGACTTCCAGGGCTGGGGTCAAATCTGCAACCCAGAGGTAGGTACCTGCCTTTGACCAGAATCAAACCCAGACCCTCTGGTGGACCCCATTACTCTACCCTGGCCAGGGTAAAGTGGTATTTTGTTAAATGTCTCTCACTTGGGGTTTGGGCTGATGTTTTCTCATGATTAGGCCCAGCTTATGAAGTTTGGAAGGACGATGCTTGCATTATAGATCATTCCTATCCAAATTCACACTTAAATCTGATGGTACAAATTCTTAATTCAAGGCGTGGTTTACCTAATGGTTACTAGGATTTTAAATGAGTACCTAAAATCTTATAAGAAAGTGCAAAAAAATTAAAAATCCAGGGCTTTTTGCTGATAATTTCCAATATTCACTGAAAGTATGTAAGTGCTATCCCTTACTGATAAATGGTAATTACAGTGATGTGCACATGAACTTGATGGGTGTATGGTGAGGTATTTAATCTAGATTCTTTGTGTGTGCTGGGTTCATGTCTGCTACTCTAGGAATATGAGTGTCAGAAATGTGATCATTTCTTTCTAAGCAAAACCATCTGCTGAAAACAGAGAGAGCCATCCTAAGAGCCACCTTCCGCATGTTGACAGGCAGTCTGGTAGAAGGAACTTTCATTTGTTTGCTCGCAAATGGGAAAATTATTTGGAGGTGGCTGTCAGTTTTCTTCTTCTTCTTCTCTTAAAAATATATCTTTTATTGATTTTTCTCAGAGAGGAAGGGAGAGGAATAAAGAGTTAGAAACATAGATGAGAGAGAAACATCAATCAGCTTCCTCCTGCACGCTCCCCACTGGGGAAGTGCCTGCAACCAAGGTACATGCCCTTGATCGGAATCGAACCTGGGACCCTTCGGTCTGCAGGCTGACGCTCTATCCACTGAGCCACACCGGATTCGGCTGTTTTATTATTCTTAAAATAGATTCTTTAGATACATAAATGTAAAGCATCCTATTTTTTTCCCCTCAAAAACTCTGATGCCATCATAAATCTGAATGAGGGGGAGTGGATTAAGTTGTGATGTGATCTCTGTAGTTAAGTGAACGTATTATGGCTTTCACAGGACTGTTCCCTGGATCAGGTAGATAAATACTTTCTTTCTAAATATGAAATTGGGTTAGAACTTGGGGACTCTGCACAGGGTGCCATTTAATGTTGAGGAACCCAGCTTTTGGGAAAGTGTAGCATTCGTGGTTATAATTGCCT
Source organism: Lasiurus borealis (assembly GCA_004026805.1). Taxonomy (NCBI): domain Eukaryota; kingdom Metazoa; phylum Chordata; class Mammalia; order Chiroptera; family Vespertilionidae; genus Lasiurus; species Lasiurus borealis. The sequence continues at coordinate 19,470 of PVJN01002738.1, forward strand.
TATCTGGGCTGTAAAACTCTCCCTGGAGTTGGAGAAAGTGTTGTCTACTTGAAGGAGTATGTGTTCCTGTGATGAGCCATCCTGGGGTGGAAAATAAGGGCCCCCTCACTCTTAGTAAAAAAAACTGGGGTCAGGACATGGCAGGCTTGAAAGGCCAGCAGAGTCTTATGACTGAGAGTTGAGTTGCTGTCCACAATCTGAAGACAGCCAAGCCGAGGATTAGGGACCATCGCCTGGACTCCAGGAGTGACCTCTTGTATGGGCTGTGAAGGCCACTCTGGCTTCTGGTGCTTTTGGTGAAATGCATTAGGTAAAACCTGGTGTTAGCCGTGGTTAAGGGACCAATATATTTAAAAATGTACCTGGGATTTTGTTTTTGTTTTATGGTGAGGCCAGCAAATCAGATGACTGCCATTGAAAAGAGAGTTTGTTACCCTGGCTGCTGTGGCTCAGTTGGTTGGGTGTGGTCCTGGGCACCGAAAGGTTGCCGGTTCTATGGTTCGATTCCAGGTCAGGGCACAGGCCCAGGTTGCATACTCGATCCCTGGTGGGGAGTGTGCAGAAGGCAGCCAATAGATGTTTCACTCTCATATTGATGTATTTCTAAGCTTTCCCTCTCTCTCAAAAAAAAATTTTTTTTTTTAAATGAAAAGATAGTTTGTTACTCACAGTTCCCAAGGGGAGAGGGCATGCCAGACCCTGAAAGGGCTAGATGAGGAAGCACTAGAGTCTGCCAGGAGCCGGAAGGGGCTAGGAAGGCATGAGCAAGAGACTTTATAGTACCTTTGTACAGGGGTGAATGAGCCAGCCCGGTGAGCAGGTTTAGGATGGGCGAGTTTAAGTGCTGGAGCGTAGGGTAGACCTGAATCATCCGGTCCCTGGCCCTGGAGGATTAGGATAGAGGAATTTTGGCTCAGTCTGTGACAGTTTGATAAAAAAACAAAACAAAATGGTAGTTGGTGTGGTTAGGCTCTGGATTGGTTGCTTTGCACATAAAAGGCACTCTCAACCGGGAGTCCTTTGCTGTGTCTACGAATTAATTAGCCTTGAGAGGGGCAGTCTCTCCAGCATCGGCAAGGCCCTAGATGCTAGAGCATCGAGAATATAGGAAGTAGCCGAGACCGGTGTGGCTCAGTGGATAGAGCGTCGGCTTGCGGACTGAAAGGTCCCAGGTTCGATTCCGGTTGGGGGCATGTACCTTGCTTGCGGGCACATCTCCACTGTGGGGCGTGCAGGAGGCGGCTTATCGATGTCTCTCTCTCATCGATGTTTCTGACTTTCTATCTCTCTCCCTTCCTCTCTGTAAAAAATCAATAAAATATATTAAAAAAAAAGAATACAGGAAGTAGAAGAATATATGTTAATTCCTCGTCAGAGTCCCCATGTGGCACGAATGGGAGAGGGGAAGGAGAACAGCGTTGACTCTGGAACAGCAGCATTTAAAAGTCAGGAATCTGATGCATACGGTGGAAATGAAGCTCTTTGCACAACACACTCAAATTAACTTCAAACTAAGTAACCAGAACGCATTCTGCTGCTTCACTTTTAGGGAAAAAAAAGAAGAAGCAGATGATACCAAGACAAGCTCAGAACAGAGACCTCATCCCCAGATGTGTGTGGATGAAAATACAGGTACCAATGCATCTCTTACACTCTTTTGGACTTGCATCTAGATTACTGTATAATGATCACTTGTTCAGAAAGTTCAAGTGGAATGCACAATCAGCAAAAGACTGAGTAATCCCATTTTGAATAAGAGCTAAACACTTTTGAAAGCTATTCCAGGTGTTTCATAGTATTCTAGGTTTGGGGAGTAGACATTTGTTGGGGAAAACCCTATGTCTGTGCATCAAGACACAATGACCTAAGCCACCATTTGTCTACTTTTGTCAAACCTATGTACTCTACACTCTGCCTCATCCATTCGTTGACACACTGTGGAACCTGCCAATTCTTGAAACTACCTCCTCTCTCATTCAAGTAGTACAAACATCTAGGGTCTCATTCATGACCCTCCTTCCTTTTTTAAAAAAATATATTTTATTGATTTTTTACAGAGAGGAAGGGAGAGGGATAGAGAGTTAGAAACATCTATGAAAGAGAGACATTGATCAGCTGCCTCCTGCACGCCCCCCACTGGGGATGGGCCTGCAACGAAGATAATATGCCCTTGACCGGAATGGAACCTGGGACCTTTCAGTCCGCAGGCCGATGCTCTATCCACTGAGCCAAACCGGTTTTGGCCCAACTATCTTAATAGCTCCCACCAACTATTCAGTGAGTCTGTGCCAGCCTGAAAATCAGGCATAAGATTGCTCCAAGTCTCAGAGCACCAGTGTCTCCCCTGTTCAAGGCAGGGTGTGATGGTGCGTCTCCCTCCTGCCGAGGCCACCCTGGCTCCTGTCCTAGACCCTGATGAGAGGACTTCTTCTGGAGGAGTCTGAGGAAGCTGGAGCCCTCTGACTCTCAGCTGGCTGCCGCTGGAGGCTGGAGTTGATGACATACAAGGAACAGTCTAGCCCCAGCTGGATTGGTTCAGTGGATAGAGCATTGGTCTGAGGACAGAAGGGTCCCAGGTTTGATTCCCGTCAAGTGTATATGTCCTGGTTGCAGGCTCAATCCCCAATAGGGGGCTTGCAGGAGGCAGCCAATCAATGATTCTCTCTCATCATTGATGTTTCTAATTCTCCCCCTTCCTCTCTGAAATCGATAAAAAAAAAAATTAAAAAAAGAAAAGAAATAGTCTAGCTTCCTTCTGCCTTCACTTGATGTTACAGAAATATTTTCTTATGTCAGTATAACCTCTTCATAAGCATCTTTTAAAACAGCTGCCTAATATTCCATTGTTCTTTAAATAGCTACCTGTTATTTCCATGCTTCATCAAGTATAAAAATATTAACAATTAAATAAAATCAAAGCCTTACTGCTTACATTGTGTTTTTATAAAAATGCTGGGATTCCCTTGCCTATATTCTCGCCTGTAATAAGCTAGTCTGTTTTTTTTTTTTTTAATAGTTTTTTTTTTAATATATTTTATTGATTTTTTACAGAGAGGAAGGGAGAGAGATAGAAAGTCAGAAACATCAATGAGAGAGAGACATCGATCAGCCGCCTCCTGCACACCCCACAGTGGAGATGAGCCCGCAAGCAAGGTACATGCCCCCAACCGGAATCGAACCTGGGACCTTTCAGTCCACAAGCCGACGCTCTTTCCACTGAGCCAAACCGGTCTCGGCAAGCTAGTCTGGTTTTTAAGAAATATATAGAGTTATGAATGTTTCAATCTTTCTGTTCTGGCAATTTCTTGAAAGACCATCCACTGATTCTATGTAATATGAAAATTAAGTCTTTTTTTTTTTTAATCACTTATCCCAGCTGCCCTCCTATGCTTACCAGTTAGTAAAACTCCGTTGACTATTTTCACCTATACTCATGCATTATTACTGTAACTATATTTTATTTCTGTCTCCTCTCAGAGAATGAAAGGTTAACTGCTTTTATGGCTCTCAAGGGCTTTGATTTTCAGAGAATAAATATTACATTGGGAAATGGAGGCGAGATCTAACAGAAATTCATTAAAAATGCATAAATATTTTAAGCACTTGAAGTTAATTCTTCATGTTTTAAAATACTAGTGCTTTCCATGCTGGACGTTTTATCCTGTTCTACGAAAATGCCAGTTTCTTGTTATGCCCATCTTTTCCTTGCAATTATCCCTAATCACCTGAAGGCAGAGAGGGTGGCCGTGTGGTTTTAGGGAGACGTGATAGCCATGTGTAAGAAGGAGCTGGGACACGTGGCTGTCACTTCTGTGTCCTGTGGAGCACATTCATGGCGGGGAGAGAGAGAAACTGAAGGAGGCAGACAGCCATGTTCTCTCTTTTCTTCAGACGAAACCTCACGATCAGGGCGGGGGTGTGGTTGAAACGTTCAGACAGACTTGGAAGTGTGTGTGATGAGTCCTACGGCCACATTTCAACAGGAATAATGGGGACAGATGGCAAGCCCTTGGAGGATGCCTGCCCTCATCTAATGTGGCCCATGAGTGAGCACAGTTTTTTTGGGGGGGTGGGTGGGGGATGGGGAGAGCTCTCTAGGCCAATGGTTCCCCATATGTAGTGCATGGCATGCGTGGGAACCGTAAGTTACCTGGAGGGGATGTGGAGGGGCAGAGAGGACGGCTGGATCTCAAGAGGAGGCTGCTGGGTGGGGTCACGTGGTAAGTGGTACTGTGTCATTCATGCTGGAGGCCAGGTGAGACCACACAGGTGCTCTGGGGCAGAGTCTAGCGGAAGAGGACATGACCTAGACCAGCGACCCCTTCCTCCTCGCCATGAGGACTTTCAGGTTCTCCTGTCCACTTGGGGAAGGAACGGTCTCATGTAAAAGCGGACAGGGTTCGAGCCCAGGTTTGGAACAGCAGCGCCACTGTCACCAGGGATCCGGGCTCCTCCAGGCTTAGTGCTCAACTCTGAGGCTTCATCTTCACCGCTGTGGCCCAGAACGGATGCTAACCTGCGGTGTGTGCATACTTTAATCTTCACTCAATAACCCCGAATGGTTTCTAAAAATGCACGTTTTTTCCAAGCACACGTGAAGCCTTTGAATTGAACAACACTGACTATATACTAGGACATTATCAAGCAAATCTCAACAAATATCAGAGTCATGATTATATACACTCTCCTCTGACTAGAATGCATTAGTATTAGAAGTCATTATAACAAAATTAATTCCATACACTTGGAAATTTTACAACAGAAATTTTACAACAGAATCAAAGAACTCATCCATATTTAAAATGAAGTGAAAATGATGTATGTTAACACTTGTGATATGCAACTAAACTTGTATTTAATGGAAAAGTTCCAGTCATAAATGCCTATGGGAGAAGCATTTGATTCAAGACTAGAGAAATAGAACAAGAACATAAATTTAAAGAAAACTGAAGAAAAGAAATAATAAATGCATACAAACATTCATGAACTAGAAAAAAAATGAGCAAAGAGAAGCAAGAAAAACAAGAGATTATTTCTGAAAGAATGTAAAGGAGATGACTTCTGGCAAGATTAATCAAGAAAAACGAGATAAGATGAACATATATAAACTATAAAGGGGCCTGTAACTATATGTGCTCTGACCGGGAATCGAACCAGGACCTCCTGGTTCATAAGGAGTGACATGCAACCACTGAGACACGCCAGCTGGGCAGAATTTTTATTATTTCCATTCATCCAAAATATTTTATTTTCACAGTGACAGCAGATTTTAAAACCTGCTCAAGCTAGGGGGTGGAGGGACAGAGGGAAGCACCTGTCTGTCATTCTCCCTTCAGGACCCTCTCGGAGTTTTCATTCTGGTTCCGCGCTGTGAGCTTTCTTGCCTGCAGGGGAAGGCCTTGCTGCGTACGCATCCTGTGTGAGGTCTCCGAATGCCATTCTCTACCTTTCCTTCTTCCTGGAGCTCCTTCCCCAGCTTGCAGTCTTTTTCAGCTCTGGACCCCTGCTCATCTATGCATACTTCTCCTGTCTCTGGGCCCAGCGCAGTCCCCCACAGTCCGGTTTGGGCCCAGCGCCTGGTCCCCTGCTCCTGGGACAGGAGGGCTGAGCACAGGGGGCAAAGATAGTGCTGGAGCTGGTCAGAGGGCGTGGAAGTTTGGAGTCATAGAGGCATGGGTTCAAATCCTGTCTCTCACAGGCTGTATGAACTCCGTCATGCTTCTTGGCGTCTCTCATCTTGAGTTTGTTGAGAATGCCATGTGTTATAAAAATGACGTGACGTATATAAAGCAACCACCATGCTACACTAGGTGCTCAGTAATGCTTGGCTTTGCAATATCGTTTTCTATCTTAAACGGATCATTAAACATACGGGAAAAGAGTCCATTTCCTGGAAATTAAAAAAAAATTAACCCTTCATTTAGTGATTCTCCATAGTTGGGCAGGAACTTGATATTTCAGGATTTGGTTGCAAAAGACAGTTCTGGGAGGAGCAGGGAGTGTGTACCTGGAGTAGAACACTGTCTCATCTGACCTGTTTTCTTTCTTTTTTTCTTAAATATATCTTATTGATTAAAAAAAATATATATATATTTTATTGATTTTTTACAGAGAGGAAGGGAGAGGGATAGAGAGTTAGAAACATGGATGAGAGAGAGACATCTATCAGTTGCCTCCTGCATGCCCCCTACCAGGGATGTGCTCCCAACCAGAATACATGCCCTTGACTGGAATCGAACTTGCGACCCCTCAGTCTACAGGCCAACGCTCTATCCACTGAGCCAAACCGGTTTCGGCTATTTTATTGATTTCTTACAGAGAGGAAGGGAGAGGGATAGAGAGTTAGAAACATCGATGAGAGAGGAACATCCATCAGCCGCCTCCTGCACACACACCCTCCCCCCCAATGGGGATGTGCCTGAAATCAAGGTACATGCCCTTGACCAGAATCAAACCCAGGACCCTTCAGTCCGCAGGCCGACGCTCTACCCACTGAGCCACACCGGTGTGGGCTGACCTGCTGCTTTCTGTCTCCCCTCCCCCCACCCCCCCCGCATGGATGCTCTCCAGTGAGATGAGTCAGAAACCGAGTAAGGAGGGTCCCCGGCTCTCCAAGAACCAGAAGTTTTCTGAGCAGTTCAGCATCCGCTGCTGCCCGCCCTTCACCTTCCTCAACTCCAAGCGGGAGATAGTGGACCGCAAGTACAGCATCTGCAAGAGTGGCTGCTTCTACCAGAAGAAGGAAGAGGACTGGATCTGCTGCGCCTGCCAGAGGACCAGGTAAGGGGTCAGCGCCCGGGCTGGGCGCCGCTGGCCTGTCGTCTCTCAGCTCCAAGCCACCCCCCACACCCGACACCCCACCTCCGTACCCCTACTTTTCTACTCTACACTGTGATGCTGGGGCTGGGTCTCTGCGAGCTGCTCTGCCCCCCGTCCCCTGCCAGTTGGATCTGGTTAGGTTCTGCCATTGGAAGGTGCTAGAGCAGCGGTTCTCAACCTGTGGGTCACAACCCCTTTGGGGGTGGAACGACCCTTTCACAGGGGTCGCCTAAGACCAGCGGAAAACACCTATTTCCCATGGTCTTAGGAAGCAACACACCGCTCCTCGGTGTAGCAACGTGTAGCCATGTAGTTTACTGTTGTCATAGGAAGAGACTGTTACCCATGCTACACCACGATTCAAGACAAAATTTCATTTATTTATCATTAGAAATAAATATTTCACAGTATATAATTACGTATTGTTTTTGTGATTAATCCCTATGCTTTAATGATGCTCAATTTGTAACAACGAAAATACATCCTGCCTATCAGATATTTATATGACAGTTCATCACAGCAGCAAAATGACAACAATGAAGTAGCAACGGAAATCATTGTATGGTTGGGGGTCACCACCCCGTGAGGAGCTGTCTTAAAGGGCCGCGGCCTCAGGAAGGTTGAGAACCGCTGCGCTAGAGGGAGGCTAGAAGGGGGGTGCAGGGCCTGCCTCCCCGTTGTGGCTCCGTCACATCCCCAGAGCGGCAGAGGAGGGCCCCGGCCCGGCCTGCAGCTTCTTTTGGCCTCTCAGAACCAGGCGCCGCGCACCGTCCCCCCCGAGGCCCAAGCTCCAGCCAGCGGCGCCCCCGGCGGCGGTCAGAGCACCAGCCAAGCCACGGCCCCCTCCGAGGTCCGAGCCACGGTCCCCTCCACGACCCCGTCCAGAGGCCCGACCGCCACCGGCCAAGCAGCGCCCCCCTCAGAAGTCCAAGCAGCCGGCACGCAGCAGCCCCCACAGAGGGCCGGGCACCAGCCGTGGGGGGTCCCCCCTCAGAGCTCCTAGGTTCTGGTAACACCGCCTCCTCCCTTGTGTCCCCCCAGCCCGAAGGTTAGTAGCCGCTTCCTGTGTTTCCTCATACCTGGTGTCTGTCTCGAGGGCCTGCTCTCGGCCTTTCCCAGCCTCTGCCGTCAATTCCCCTCATTAAATCGCCTCTGTCGGAAGTGCCTGGTGTGGCTTCTGCTTTCCTCCCCGCTGCCATCCACACAGCACTGCAGGTGGCCGTCTCCACGGCCCAGTGTAGCTGGAGGTGGTTCATTGATCGGTTCAGAGTACTGGCCACAGTGACAGATGGAGTAGAAGAAGGAATGGTCACTCTAAAGCAGCGGTTCTCAACCTGTGGGTCGCAAACAGCTAGCAGGGTCTCCTAAGACCATCAGAAAACACAGATATTTACATTAGGATTCATAACAGTAGCAAATTACAGTTATGAAGTAGCGACAAAAATAATTTTATGGTTGGGGACCACCACCGCATAAAGAACTGTATTAAAGGGTGGCGGCATTAGGAAGGTTGAGAACCACTGCTCTAAAGGGTATCTGGGTATGTGTAAAGCAGAGGTTCAGCCTGTGCTCCCACAGGCTCAGCCCGAAGCCAGGCTCCCTGCTGGCGAGTGCAGAGTGGGTAGTAGGAGCCTCTCCTGCCTCCGAGGTAGCACTAAGCCGGCAGTTGGACATCCCCTGAGGGCTCCCAACTGCAAGAGGGTGCAGGCTGGGCTGAGGGGACCCTCCCCACCCCCATCCCCAATGTACAGATTTCATGCACTGGGCCTCTAGTGCAGTATAAACCCATATGTCTGACAAGCTAGGACTTACAGTGGTACCTCAAGATATGAGTTTAATTCGTTCTGTAACCTTAAGGCGTGGGAAACTATGAGATGCTTGATTCGAGGTAAACTGGTGGGTCGTGTGCAGCCGGCCTATCCGCGCTATTACTCCTATCTCAAATGTTGCTCGTATTTCAAAGCAAAAATCGCTAGCTCGATGGCTCGTATCTCAAACATCTCGTATGTTAGGGCACTCGTATCTCAAGGTGCCACTGTACTTCCATGAGTGATTACTACAAGGGGTTGGGGAGTGTGCAGCGTTAGAACCAGGTGCTGGGCAGCAGCTAAGGTCCAGGCGGTTAGGGGGAGGTAGCTTGCCTGCTCTCCAGTCATGTGGATCCACACATCCCGGACATTTCCTGTGACATGTCTCGTCTTCCTTTTGTCCTTCCTGTTGCCAAGATGTTCACTCGGAATTTTCTCCTTCTAGAAAACCACGGAGCATTCTTGCTTTCGTGCAGGAGTGGGTAAACGGGCCATCCCAGTCCCTTTTCTGAACCCTCCTCTCTTTCCCCTGACAATAACATTGGCTTTGTCCTCATGTCTTAGAAAAAAACTTCTCCCTTACATGATTGTGGAAGAATTGCATCCAGGCCTATATTATGCTTAATTTCACCTCCATGTTTATGCCTTGGAAATCTCTCTTTGGTCTCATCAGCCGAACACGATCGGAAATTCACCAATCGTTTCCCAGGGAACAGCAGAGTTAGGGAAGAGACCTGAGCGCCGTTGTCAGATGAGGCTCTTGCCCTGCCTGCCTGCCTCTCAGGTGGCATGATTGCTTCTGTGAGTTTGGGTGACTGGACTCCCGAATGCTGCTCTCCATCAATCACAAATTCCTTCCCATTCAGGAGCAGGCCTTTGCACATCGTGGTGGTCCCCAAAGCATCTTTGCACCTCACGGGTAGTCCCAGTGTAGAGGCCTGGGCTAGGCAGCTGTGTGTCCCCCCAGTTTGACAGCTCCCCCCTGGTCACAGGTCCTTAACCGAGACCACCTGGTTAACCAGTCCCCTCCCACAGCCTTCATCCTGTTGTCCCATATCTTGTTACCGTCATCTCACTGATCCCTGATCTCACATCCGACTGATGACTCACCTGCAGTTTCCCAACTGCTGAGCCCGTGGCTGCTGCTGGGCTTGGCTAAGAAAAGCCCTATAGCCCTGTGGGTTGGTGCCCCCACAAATGGATGGGCCCGAGGCCCTCTCCAGGCTAGCCTGCCCACCAGCCCTCCCATGGTATCAGGACATACACCTGCCTTTATTTTTTTTATTTTTTAAAATATATTTTATTGATTTTCTACAGAGAGGAAGGGAGAGGGATAGAGAGTTAGAAACATCAATGAGAGAGAGACATCAATCAGCTGCCTCTTGGCACGCCTCTTACTGGGGATGTGCCCACAACCAAGGTACATGCCCTTGACCAGAATCGAACCTGGGACCTTTCAGTCTACAGACCCACGCTCTATCCACTGAGCAAAACCGTTTTCGGCTACACCTGTCTTTAAATGCTTCCCCTCAGCCACAGAGGACAAAGCATGCTTTTCTGATCAGCTCAGCCACACCTGTGATCTTCCTTCCTCCTGTCTCCTCCAGGGTCTTGCATGTGCATGTATGAGTAATACATACCATCCCTACACACACATACACACACACACACACACACACACCACATATATCAGATTTATTAAGCTACACAACCTTTTCAGAAAACAGCTCTATGCGCACAACCACCACCACAATTAAGATATAGAATATTTCATCACCCGTAAAATTCTCTCCTACTTCTCCTTTGCAATCAACCCCCAAGCTCCTGAAAAACCAACTCATCTTTTTTCTGTCTGTAGTTTTGTCTCATCCAGGATGTGGTATAAATAGAATCATACAACATGGAGCCTTTTGAGTCTGGCTTCTTTCACTTAGCATAATGCACTTGAGATTGAACCACATCGTTGCATGAATAAACATTTCTTTCATGTGGATTGCTGAATGCACCTATCATAGTTTTGCATTCGCCAGTTGAAGGAGATTCAGGGTTTTTCCAGTTTGGGGTGATTATGAATAAAGCTGTTAGTTTTCTTTTCTCTGGAGTAAATAACTAGGACTGGTATGACTGGGACATATGGCGGTTGTATATTTCAATGTATAAGAAAATGCTAAATTGTTTTCTAAAGCGGCTGTATCATTTTGTATTCTGACCATCATTCTGCATTCTAGTCAGCACCTGGTATGCCAGTGTTTAAAAATTTATCCATTCTAATAGGTGTGAAATTTTGCATTTTCCTAATGAATGAGAATCCTTTAATGAGCTTGTATATCATCCACCATTTATTGGTGAAGTGTGTGCTCAATCTTTTACCCATTTTAAAAAGTGGGTTTTTATCTTCTTATTATTGTATTTTGAGAGATTATAAAATTTATCAAAAAAATAAAAAAAATTATCTATATACAGATGTTTGGCAAATACTGTTTCCCAGCCTGTGGCTTGCTTTCTCATTTTTCTAATAGTGTCTTGTGTTGAACCAGTTTCAAATTTTACAAAGTCCAATTAACCATTTTTTATGGGTTATGCTTTTTGTATTATATGTAAGAATTCTTTGCCTAATCCATGGTCACAAAGATTTTCTTTGAGAAATTTAAAAATGTAGGTTTTACATTTACATTATTATCCATTTTGCATTAATTTTTTCTAAATGGTGTGAGGCATGAATTAAAGCTCAATTTTGTTGATACTGATTTTCAATTGTTTTAGCACTATTTGTTGAAAAGATTCTCCATTGAATTAATTTTGCAATTTTATTGAAAAATTTTTGGCCATTAAGTGTGAATTTATTTCTGGACTTTCTATTTTGTCCTGTTAATGTATATAGCTCTCCTTTCAACACCACTCACTTAATTACTGTAGCCTTAAAGAAAGTATTAAAATCAATTAATGTGAATTACCTAACATTGTTCTTCATTTTTGAAATTGTTTTGGCTATCCAAGTTTATCTATTTTTCCATATACATTTAGTGTCAGTGTGTCAGTTTCTACAATATATCTTGGTAGAATTTAGAATGAGATTGTGTTGAGTTTATAGTAAATCAATTTGGGGAGAAGTGGTAACACTATTGAATCTAACAACATGGTATATCTCTCCGTTTATTTTGGCTATTTTTTTGTTTTATAACTTTCAGTACACAGATCTTGCACATATTTTGTTTTATACCTAAGTAGTTTATAAAAGTGCTATTGAAATTGTTCATTGGTAGTATATAAAAACAATTGATTTTTTGTATATTGATCACATATCCTATGATCTTGCTAAACTCACTTATTCTACCCTTTTTGGGGGGATAGACTGGGATTTTCTGCATTGACAATCTTGTTGTTTGTGAATAGAAACAATTTTATTTTTTACTTTTTTAAAAAATATATATTTATTGATTTTTTTTACAGAGAGGAAGGGAGAGGGAGAGTTAGAAACATGGATGAGAGAGAGACATCAATCAACTGCCTTGACTGGAATTGAACCTGGGACCTTTCAGTCCACAGGCCGACAGTCTATCCACTGAGCCAAACCGGTTTTGACTATTTTTTACTTTTTAATCTGTATGCTTAACCATATGCAAACCTAAGCTATTCACTTAGAACACTTGTTTCTTAGAGAATTATTTTAACAAGATTAACTCCTTGAAAATCTGACTTTCTGGATCACTAAAGGGATTAGAGTCTAAAGGCTTGAGCTCAACCAGAGAAGGCACTTGGGTTGGGTGGTAGACTCCTACCTGTACTTCATATTCTCATTTCAAGGTACGGTTAATCTCCCCTCATGGTTCACTGATTGCCATGCTCTATCATTAAACTAGTGGATGGGCATGAATGTGCTTTGGATTTAAAACACAAAGAGGTTCTAATCACTACGAGAATTTGGGGCCTATTTTGAGTTGGTCAGTGGCGATGATGCGTGAACTATTTCATGTAAGCCTTGCTCCTGTGTCTGCAGAATCAGCCTGCTTGCCAGTGGTTAGGGGCATTGGCACTGTCTTCATATTTCTTGCTTAGCAGATGCCCACTCTCTTCCTAGGTTCATTTGGCATCTCCACTGTTACATATTGGACACCATACAGTCTATCTCCACTGCTGGAGTGTACGTGAGTCAGGAGCAGGGACTCGGTCTTAACACTCATGTCTCCAGGGTCCGACTTGGGGCTTGGCTGGTGTTATTGACTGAATGAGACCTATAAATACACCTGGTCTGGCACAGAGGGAAGGGCAAGGTCACTGGCATCAGGTTGGCATCTGAGCTCTGATGCCGGTCCAAGTTACTTATTCTCTCAAAACCCCATTTTTCCCATCTGTAGAATGAGGATGTTATCTACCTCATTATGTATCACGGCAAAGTACTTAGTGTAGGATCTCAGAGCACTAGGTAGGTGGATGTTAGAACTGTGACTTAATGCATATACGGTGACATTGAAACCTAACTCTTAGCAGCTTCTCCTCAACTCAATGAAATCGAATTCAGGGGCTGTTGCTGCACAATCTGGCCATCCCCAGGGCCATCGACGTTGCTGCCGTTGCCAGTAAAGTGCCTGTTACGTCACTAGGTGCTCATATTTCTAAGATGCCACAGTGGCTGGTGGCCGTGGTGCCCGCACAGGGGGATGCCACAGTGGCTGGTGGCCATGGTACCCGCACAGGGGGATGCCACAGTGGCTGGTGGCCATGGTACCCGCACAGGGGGATGCCTGGGACCTGTGGGCTGCTGTTCCCATCCAGGGTTTTACATTCGCAGGATCTGTGTGGATGGAGCTCTAAGATGAAAAGGCTGTTTCAGGCGGGAGGTCATAGAGGCGATGCAGAAAATATAAAGATCCCCTCCCTGCTTTCAAGGGATGTGTGCCAACCTCTCAGGCTATTACAATTCACTGCAAATTTCCACAAATTGTGTTTTATTTTATTTTTTTAAAGTGTTTTTTTGTTTTGTTTTTTTATATTTTATTGTTGTTTTTTTTTTTTTTACAGAGAGGAAGGGAGAGAGATAGAGAGTTAGAAACATCGATGAGAGAGAAACATCGATCAGCTGCCTCCTGCACAAACCCTACTGGGGATGTGCCCGCAACCAAGGTACGTGCCCTTGACCGGAATCGAACCTGGGCCCTTTCAGTCCGCAGGCTGATGCTCTATCCACTGAGCCAAACCGGTTTCGGCACAAATTGAGTCTTCATTGACCCTTAATCCTGTCTGAAGGGCACCGGCCTTGTTAGTTTGATGTATAATTTGGGGTTTGGGGAAATGCTATCGTTAATATGAATTTGAGGACTAAAATAAAATGATAGGGAAAGCTGTGATTCCCATAAGTTCAGTCTACAGTGTAAAAGTATGGCATACTTCTAATATATGCATCTTGGCTATTGTGTTTTTTTTCTTTTTTAAATTAAAAACGTTGATGATCTGGAAACTGACAGTCTCATTTCAAAGCTGGTCACAGAAAGTTGTGCTGGCTAAATTAATTGCAGGTGGCATACTATGGAGAAGAAGCTTGCAAATAGTGCTTGTCTGAAGCCACATTTCCAGAATATCTTTCCTAGGTGGTGTTTATTTTCTTGAATACAGTCTGGTCCCCATCAGAATGGGAAAATGTCGATATAGTTGCAATTTTATAATTGGAGCACATATGCCTTCTGTGTCTATGCGTGTACACTCACAGCTTTACGTTCCTGGCAGTGTGATTAGATCCCCCCCTCCCCCCATAGCAGTGGGGTAGTACAGTGGTACCTCGAAATACGAGTTTAATTCGTTCCATAACCTTGAGGCGTGGGAAACTATGAGACGCTCGAGTCGCAGTAAACTGGTGGGTCGTGTGCAGCCGGCCGATCCGCGCGATGACTCCTATCTCAACTGTTGCTCGTATTTCAAAGCAAAAATCGCTCGCTCGACGGCTCGTATCTCAAAAAATCTCCTATGTTAGGGCACTCGTATCTCGAGGTACCGCTGTATTTTGATTTCCTTTGTGTTTTTCTGTGTTTAAAACTTCCCCGCAGTGATTAAACCAGAAAAGCAATAGTTGTCGCATACAAAAAATAGAAAGACCTTTCAAGAACATCTTTTCTAGGATCAGGCCAGGAAATAATATTATTTTCGCCACGCGCTGCCAGGATTGAGAGGTTAAAGAGAGGGACTCCAGTAACTTTCCAGAAGACAGATAACCTCAAAGGTAGCGGACAAACTCAGCGTCACGGGCACTGAGCCCTCACCAGGGTGATGGATTCTTTTGTCTCTTTGTGAACCAGATTGAGGAGGAGGAGCAAGCCAGCCCCGAGGAAGAAATAACCAAAGAGGAGTTTCGAGTGGACGGATGGCCTCAGCCCCTGGACATTCTGCTGCCTGACCCACAGGCCCTGGGGCCAGCTCCCCGGTTCCGAGGAGGATGCAGAGGCAGCCACCCGCTGATGCCCACGGTCTCCACGGCAGGAGGGCCAGCGGGCAGCCTGCCTGGAGGTGAGAGGGGCATCTCTGTGTTACGCTCCCGTCGGTGGGTCCCCGGCAGCGCCTCACGGGCTCCAGAATGCAGGGCCTGGCTCTGTGGGGTCTCACCCGCAGTCCTTTCTCCCCAGGATGTGCACAGGCGCGCAGGGTCTTTGGAGCAGGATGGTTAGTTAGCCTCTAACCCCTCTTCCTCTCGGTCCCTGGCGTCCTGTCGCAGATCCTTGATCCTGTTTAGATCCTTGACCTCCTTCTTTTTTTTTTTTTAAATATATTTTATTGATTTTTCACAGAGAGGAAGGGAGAGGGATAGAAAGTCAGAAACATCGATGAGAGAGACATCGATCAGCCGCCTCCTGCACACCCCACACTGGAGATGTGCCCGCAAGCAAGGCACATGCCCCCGACCGGAATCAAACCCAGGACCTTTCAGTCCGCAGGCCGACGCTCTATCCACTGAGCCAAACCGGTCTCGGCTTGACCTCCTTCTTTGTAGTGAGTTCCAGAGTCAGAGGCCTAGTTGGATCTGGGGAGGATCCACATGCTTCTCAGAGTGAGAGAAAAGGCTCTCAAATGATCTAGACATGCAAGGATGTTCCCAGGGAGGGTCAGAGTGGCCTACATCCACATGTAGCCCGTGTTCTGCGTCAGAGGCTAAAGAAAAGGCACGAGGAAGCGGCCCCTGCCCCTCCCCAGGCCCCTGGCTCCAACCTCAGAGAGGAATTGGTGAGTGTCTCCTCCTGATCCTCCCCTGAGTGAGAGAACATACTGGCGAGCTGCTGTTTGCCGCTCTGTTGACTGATGAGTTTGCCGACCGCTGCTCTAAGGCACTGCTTTTGAGCTTGTCCACCCCTCTGGACGGTCTCAACCCCAGAATTCACTGCTTTGTGAATTGTGTTGCTTTGAGTAGGTGATTGGCTCCCACCGTGATGCCCTGCTCCCATCCCCTCTTCTGGGGAGTCCTGGAAACCGGGCTGCTAAGATGGGCCTTCCGTGCGAAGCAGGAAATACTGTTCTCCCACCGCCTCACTTCCCCGAGTGGGCAGATGGCCCCTGGCACTTTCCCAGGACCTGCAAGTGTGCTCAGAGTGGCTGTAGAAATAGTGCCCAGGGCCTGCGGAGGAGTGAGGCCTGGTCCCTCCACGCTCTCCCTAGCTCAGTGGTCGGCAAACTGCTGCTCTTGAGCCACATGCGGCTCTTTGGCCTCTTGAGTGTGGCTCTTCCACAAAATACCATGGTCTGGGTGAGTCTATTTTGAAGAAGTGGTGTTAGACCCTGACTGGTCTGGCTCAGTGGATAGAGCATTGGTCTGCAGACTGAAGGGTCCCAGGTTCGATTCTGGTCAAGGGCATGTACCTTGGTTTGAGGGCACATCCCCAGTGGGGGTGTGTAGGAGGCAGCTGATCGATGTCTCTTTCTCTCATCCATGTTTCTAACTCTCTATTCCTTCCCCTTCCTCTCTGTAAAAAAATCAATAAAATGTATTAAAAAAAAAAGGAATAAGTGGCGTTAGAAGAAGTTGAAGTGTAAAAAATGTGGCTCTCAAAAGAAATTTCCATCGTGCTGCTGTTGATATTTGGCTCTGTGGACTAAGGAGCTTGCCGACCACTGGCCTAGCCGGAGCCCTTCACGTTTCTGATACTGCAGTGGGATCAGGAGGGAAAAAAGGGGAGCTTGGCTCTGGGGAGAGGAGAATTAAGTGGGTGGGAGGGGTGAGTTAGGGGTGGTTAAGCAGCCCAAGACGTCTCTTCCTGTGTAGGAGGCCAGGCCAGGGTGTGTTGGGGGAGGGGAGGGACTGGTCCCAATCATCATGGTGCAGGATTGTGGTTGAACGCCCACCTCTGCTCTCTGTTGCACTCCCACCACCTGTATCCCTAGACTCTTGGGAAGGACTTTGGTGTCTGTATGGGCTCTCTGTCACCACCATAGGATCTAGCCCTCCCCCGCCCCCATCTACCCTGGTTCCACCACACCCCACACACACATACACATGCCATAGGGAGGGAGTGTGTCTACAGGTTAAATGGTTAAATGAAGGACTCTCAGGTCACCTTGTGGATTGGTGTGAGTGTGTATGAGTGTGTGTGAGTGTGTGTGTGTGTGTGTGTGTGTGTGTGTTAGGTTAGCGAACTTGGCTTTGGAAGAACATCATCTTTGGGCTTCCATTTTTTTCTCCCACCCACAAATACAAGTGCACGTTGGATGCGTGTCCGCTGAGGACCTGACCTCTTAACAAACTCTCATACACTCCCTGCTGGGCGTGTCTCTGACTTAGGGGTCCATTGTGTGCCAAGCGGTAGCCTTACAGGAGCCCCTCTCAGCCACGTACCTTACATCAGAGTGGGAAGGTGGAAGGAGGGAGAGGGTGGGAGTGGATCGATCTCTCTTTAGGCCCTAGCAGGCTCCATTCCAGAACCGCCCCAGCTTATCTGAAGCGCAGGCTTGGCTGATTTACAGGTTGGGATTGAAGGGTGAGAGATGCAAGTGGTAGATACGTCCCCCTCTCTCCCCACCTCCCCACACTTTTCTTCTTAAGTCTGGAGGCGATGTGGAGCCAGGCCCCAGACCGTAAGGGTAAAAGGCTTATGGTTCATCCAGGCCTGGTTCACCCTGCTTGGGACTCAGATGCCCTCTCCCTGCCGAGGGAGACCACACTTTCTTGCCTTCTTTCTGTTCTCTCCTTTGTACTTGGAAATAAGATACAGTGGTACCTCGAGATACGAGTGCCCTAACATACGAGATTTTTGAGATACGAGCCGTCGAGTGAGCGATTTTTGCTTTGAAACACGAGCAACAGTTGAGATAGGAGTCATCGCGCAGATCGGCCGGCTGCACACGACCCACCAGTTTACCGCGACTCGAGCGTCTCATAGTTTCCCACGCCTCAAGGTTACGGAACGAATTAAACTCGTATCTCGAGGTACCATTATATTGTCATGTCTCCTCAGTGCCTGTGCCCATCTTGGGACCCTGTTGTTGTTCATTCTGCCTGTGATGCTCTGGCCTAAGATCTTCGCACTGGTGCCTTCTGCTCAGAGTGGTTTCCATGGTTACTTCCTAGCCTATCACTCCAGTTTGTTTGTCTTTACAGCGCTTCTCCCCCTGCGGAATATCTTGTTCATTTTTTCACTTGTTTATTGCTTGGCTCCCTTTCCTTCCTAACGCAGACTCCAGGACTGCCAGTACCCGTTTTCGGCTACATCCTCAGTTCCCAGCACCAGCCAAAGCAATAAATACTTGTTGCTTGAATGGATGTGTGTTCGTTTGATTTTTTTATAGGAACAATTTTTTAAACATTTAGGGTCTATTGAGGAATCAGATATAGCTGTTGTATTTAGTAATAAGGAACTTTTGGTGAATTTGTAGGGCACCCTCGGTATAGAGAAAATGGAAGGTGAGGAACAGGATTCGTGAAGATTGATGTAACTCCCTCAGCTAAGCTTGACCAAGAGCAGGAATTTCCCATGAACTTGGGGGACACTTGAGCACAGGGAATGCCGCTGGGAAGAAGGCAGCAGAGAGGTGCACGAAGGAGGAAGAGATTAACTGAGAGAGTCAAGAATTAAGGATGTGGAGGTGGAATCTAGGAACAAATGAGGGGATTAGGCATGGATTCAGAGGCACCTTTAAAATATATATATGTGTGTGTGTGTGTGTGTGTGTGTGTGTGTGTGTGTAATTGATTTTTTACAGAGAGGAAGGGAGAGTGAGAGAGAAACATCAATCAGCTCTTCCTGCACACTCCCTACTGGGGATGTGCCCACAACCAAGGTACATGCCCTTGACCGGAGTTGAACCTGTGACCTACAGGCTGGTGCACACCCCCCAGTGTCTTGTGTCCATTGGTGATGCTTATCTGCATGCATACAAGTCCTTTGGTTGATCTCTTATCTACCCCACCTCTCCCTAACCTTCCTGCTGTCATTGACAGTCTTTTTGATACTTCACTGCCTCTAGGAAGAAGTCTTGATGCAGCAAAAAGGAAAAAGCCTGGTGTTCTAAGCATTTTTGTTTGTTTGTCTTGCCAGCATGGTGAGCCAGCGGAGTTTCACAGAATCTGTTTTCACTATAATTCACCCTCCATTTCTTAAATTCTCCACGAACACCCTCTTCTGCAGCCAACAGCTTCTGTTCTTTCTCTTCTGTCCCGTAAGCTTTCTGAGTCAGGCCCTTGCACAGTCTGAGTTTTCTGATGGAGATCATTAAGGATCTCTATTGTCAGCTGCAAGAGACGGCATTTATTTTCAACCAGAGCTTTAGCTGCAAGTAAAAAAAATAAGATCATCTTCCAACTTTTCCCCACAGCTGACGTCTCCCTGACACCTCATTATACAGCTTGTAATGTTAACGATGTGTGTCTTCATCCAACGCTACCATCTGATTTCCTGACTTTTCATCTTCTCGCTGTGGTAATCTGCCAACTAACTTTTTATTTTAAAAATCATCCTGTCCATTTCCTTCCCTAGGGGTTTTCTCCTCTGATGCAAAGATCAAGCGGTTTCAGCTGCATAACATATTTATTCAGCATGTCAACTCCATTATTTTTCTAAGTCACAGCTCCTTAAACAGCCAAAGATCTAACGTGATTGGCTCACTGATCTCCGTAGGGCAGAAACAGTGAAGGGCAGACCCATTGCCTTCTCTTCACTCCAGGGTCCTGCATGCCCTCCAGATGCCATCCTTCTTTCAGCCCCTGTCTTCCATCTTTCCCCCTCACTCATCTGTCTTTCTAGAACTTAAATTCACAAAACATCCTGGCTTTCAGATTTCTGGCAGAGCTACCATCAATCTTTCTACACTTCGATTGCTCTGGGCTTCTCAGTCCACACTGCTTTCTTCAGATCTTTTTCCAGGTGCTGACAGATGCTGCCCAAACCAACATCACTTAGACCAGCGGTTCTCAACCTGTGGGCCGCAACCACTTTGGAGTTCGAACGACCCTTTCACAGGGGTCGCCTAAGACCAGTGGAAAACACCTATTTCCCATGGTCTTAGGAACCAGCAGACCGCTCCTCGGTGTAGCAAAGTGTAGCCATGTTGTTTACTGTTGTCCTATGAAGACTGTTGCCCATGCTACACCACGATTCAAGACAACATTTTATTTATTTGTAATTAGAAATAAATACTTCACAATATATAATGACATATTGTTTTTGTGATTAATCCCTATGCTTTAATGATGTTCCATTTGTAACAATGAAAATACATCCTGCCTATCAGATATTTACATGACAGTTCATAACAGTAGCAAAATGACAGTGATGAAGTAGCAACGGAAATCATTTTATGGTTGGGGGTCACCACCACATGAGGAGCTGTCTTAAAGGGTCGCGGCCTTAGGAAGGTTGAGAAACACTGACTTAGACTGAGGCAGGTCCCCACTGTCAGGTAACTATGAGTGGCCCCTGACAGGGCTGCTGTTCTGCAGCCAGGTGTGTTCCGACTCCAGGTCTCTCCCATCTTGGTTTTCTTCGCTTCCCCAATGGCCTGGTGCCAAGGTGCCATTGTGCCCTGCGGGTGTGTTCGCCTGCATTAGGATGGTTGTATCATCTCGGAGCCTATCTCCTTAACGTCCGTTCACCTACAGGTTTCATTTGCTGTTACAGTGGTACCTCAAGATACGAGTTTAATTCGTTCCGTAACCTTGAGGCGTGGGAAACTATGAGACGCTCGAGTCGCGGTAAAGTGGTGGGTCGTGTGCAGCCGGCTGATCCGCACGATTACTCCTATCTCAACTGTTGCTCGTATTTCAAAGCAAAAATCGCTTGCTCGACAGCTCGTATCTCAGAAATTTCATATGTTAGGGCACTCGTATCTCGAGGTACCACTGTACTTGCATCGTCTCAAATCTCCGGAAGTCCTCAGTCAAATTTTTGAACCCAGTTCCTCCTGGGATGCCTTCCATTACCATTTGGAGAGCTACTGGGATCCTAAGAATAGAATAGCCGGAGTACTAAGGAAGAGCTGGTAGCATGGAGCACCACAGTCTTTCTTTCTTCCTTGAAGAGCTTCCTCACTGGACTCTCAGATGCAAGGGGCCAAAACAGAAAAGGTCTATTCAAAGCATGCAGATGGGAGGGCTGAGAATGTCCAGAGCTCGCTCTTTCTTTTAAAAATATACTTTTATGGATTTCAGAGAGAGGAAGGGAAAGGGAAAAAGAAACATCAATGATGAGAGAAAATCACTGATCGGCTGCCTCCTGCATGCCCCCTACTGGGGATCGAGCCCCCAAATCCGGCATGTGCCCTATCGGGGAATCCAACCATGACCTCCTGGTTCATGAGTCAACACTCAACCACTGAGCCACACCAGCCGGGCCAGAGCTCTCTCTTTGTTTATGTGCTTGCTCTTGACAATCATGTGGCCAGAAGGCATGAGGTTCTAGGATTTTCCCAGCTTCAGACATCTACCCACCCCTTTGGTCAAGGGACAGTATCTGTTTCTGAAGAAGGTGGGGGAGGTCCAATAGAGAATGTACAGATAACGTCGCCAAGAGAATAATAGAGAATTCTAGTTTGACTGATTTTATTCTCCCCTAACAGCCTTTTGAAGATGACATTCTATTGTCTTCTGACCTCTATAATTCCCAGTGAGAAATCTGCTATCATTCTACTTGCCTTCAATTGTAAGTAAATTGTATTTTCCCTTTGGTTGTTTAAAAATGTTTTTCCTTTGGTTTTGGTATTCTAAAATTTCACTATGATTCACTATGGACTTATTTCTATTTATTTTGCTTAGGACCCAAGTCTCTTCAATATGAAGATATATATCTTCAGGGATCTGCAAAAAAAAATATTGTACAACCATCATAATGGCAAAAGATAAAAATTTTTAAGTGTTGGCAAAGATGTGGGGAAAATTCTCATAAGTTACCAATGAGAATTTATGCACTTCTACAGCACCTTTGGGGGGAAGTCTGTGGATGCTAATAAAGCAGAATATTGTATAGAACAAGAAATTACAATTTTAAATACCCATCTTAGTGAAAACTTGCATTCATAGAAAAAGGAGGTACTGGTGTAAGTTTATATCTGTTCAGTGAAGCATGGTTTGCCATTGGGAAAAAAAGAGAGACATAGAAAGAAATTAATCAATGTCCACCAACAAGAGAATGAATGAATCAATAATCATAGGTTAAAATAAAATCCTAAACAGCAGTTAAAACAAGTGAATCAGATATACCCATACCAAGTAGATGAATTTGGAAAACAAGATGAAAAAATATAAAAAAGCAATAGTAGATGGTAAGTGCAATACGATGCCCTGTGCAAGATTTGACGACTCACAATACTATAATTGCCCAATAAGCAGAAACCTTAAGATCTCACACTTTCTCTGTGATGCAAGAGAATTTAAAAAACGACAACAAAATAAAAGGTTACCCACGAAATATCTATCCCCTTGGAAAGCAAGAAGAAGACTTGAAATAATCACTGGCTTGAAGAAATAATAGAAAGTAAGAGCTCTAGGGAAATGGTCAACCATATTAGCCAGACACAATGCTTTTGCAGAGATTAGTGCAGGCCTAGCGTCTCTGCAAGGTTCCAAGTCTTAGAAAACAAACACATCTGTTCTCAGTCCATTTTGGATCAGGATTGTATTGTGATTCCTGCAGGTTTCTGACACGGGGGAAAAAGGGGAATAAATAGAATACTCCCTCTCTCCCAACCTTCCTTTAATAATAGAACAACTCAGAAGATAACAGAATGTTGTAGAACGTGGAGGGAGGTTAGGTGGAGCGAGACTCAGAGTGAAGGAGAAAGCGGGCATCCAGAGCCGCCTTGTGCTGGGAGCCAGGGTAGCCAGACACCGGCCTGTTCCCGAAGCTCCCCCAAGGCATGGCCCTGTGTCCCTCAGTGAGCACCGGCAGACCCAGCCGAGTGGAAGGGGCAATAAGAATATGGAGGCAGTGCCAGCGGAAGCCCTGTTTACGGTGCGGGGCTGGGGTCAGAAGAAATGTAGAGAGCAGGGAGGAAGTGGATTCAGATGAAATGTAGCTCAGAATGCCAACCCCTCGGCAAGAGGAATCTGGCCAAGTACTGTCCCCAGGCAGCTGGAGGGCGAGGCCGAGTGTCCCGGCAGAGGCCATCGCTCTCTGTGGAAGTGGCAATAAAAAGGCAGGGGATTCAGCCACACAGAGCCTTCCAGCGGAAGTGTTCCTCCTGCCTACAAAAGGTGCTAAATGAACAATAAAACGAGACCCTCTCCTGCAAACAGCTTCCAGCGATGCGTTATCTGAGGCCATCGCATTCCTGAGAATAATAACAGCCATGACAGACTGCTAGGAAGAAGGAATTAGTGGGCCAGCCCACCCAGACCCAACGAGGAGACGCTATTTCTTCAGTCCATTTGAGATTTTGGCAAAGCCAGAGCCCACACTCGGCGAGGCTCTGTTCTCCACGTCATCCAGGAGGCACAGAGGTATTCGGAGTGTGAAGTTGGGAAGGAGAGAGCATAGCATGTACGCATTCATGTAAAGAATTGGGTGTCAGCATGAAAACTTAATCACTAGACATTACTGAATTTTCTCTGTCTGTCTGTCGTGGAAATAAAACCCTCTGGAAACCGGTAGATAACTAAATGTAATGTGCCTTGGATATTATAACTAAAACGTACTATTAATCTAATTGTATTTTTTGTCTTTTTTAAAAACCAAATTGCTGTCTTTTATTACACACACACACACACACACACACACACACACACACACACACACACATTGATTTCAGAGAGTAAAGGAGAGAGAGAAACATCAGGTGATGAGACAGAATCATTTATTGGCTGCCTCCTGCACACCCCACACTGGGGATCGAGCCTACAACCCGGGCATGTGTCCTGACCAGGAATCAAACTGTGACCTCCAGGTTCATAGGTCTGTGCTCAACCACTGACCTATGCCACCAGGGTGTATTTTTTGTCTGTTAGGGTTAGTTCTGGGAATGTTACGCAGTGACAATTGCAGGAATTATATAAAGCTTCCAAAGCTCTTCTATATAGATCTCTTGAGTGGGAATTCTCAAACATAATGTTTGGCATATTATTGGGATAATTCTAGATGTTAATCGATAGCATGTTCTGACATTTTGACTGATTTTGAGGTGTGTGCCCGGAGTTGTTCTGTACATGCTTAACTATCGGCTCTCTGGGTAAAAAGTCCTGATTTACAGCATTCGTCAATTCCCATGGTGTAAATACTTCTATTTTGGGCGACTGCAAGCTATGAACATGGTGTCTCTGAATGCAGAATTGGGAAAAGATGTGCACAGTCGACTCTTGAGTTGGTACAGGCCACTGTATGTACCCATGGGCCTGGGAAACTACAGTTTTCTACTTAAAGTTCTGTCCCATCAATAGGCACTCGTGGAAGAAAAAATATGAAGGAAAAGTAAAACAAATTCAAATCAGGGAGTTCAAGTGGAGAAAAGTGACAGGTTTTTTTGAAACTTTGAGAAGTGGTACTTGTCTATAATCTACATTGCACTATTATCTTCTATTAAGCAAACAAGCTATCCCTCTGAGTGCACTGAGCTCTGAGTTTCTTTGGTGTTTTTGTGGAAGAAGGCCGAAGCTTTTCTCTTTACAGGGTTTGCGCTAAGGCTGTGCTGACCAAAGAATCAATGGGACTTGCAGGCTGGCTGGCCTGAGGGTCAAGGAAAAAAATAATCGGGAGCCTCTGGTTTGGGAGCCAACACTGAAATTCAGAGCCCTGGCGCGGTACGATAATGTAAAGCTTTTTAAAATGAACATTCATTTAAAACAGAAAAAGTAGTTGTTCAAAAAGTGGGGGAAAAAAGGATGACTACATTTTTCTATTAGAGTAAGTAAAAAAGAAGTTGTTTAAATAGAAGTGAACTGGAAATAGCAATAAGAATCCATGGACACTTTAAAATATATTTTATTGATTTTTTACAGAGAGGAAGGGGGAGAGATAGAGAGTTAGAGACATCGATGAGAGAGAGACATCGATCAGCTGCCTCCTGCACACCCCCTACTGAGGATATGCCCACAACCAAGGTACATGCCCTTGACTGGAATTGAACCTGGAACCTTTCAGTTCGCAGGCCAACACTCTATCCACTAAGCCAAACTGGTTTCAGCTGGACATTTAAAAAATATATATTTTATTGATTTTTTACAGAGAGGAAGGGAGTGGGATAGAGAGAAACATCGATGAGAGACATTGATCAGCCACCTCCTGCATGCCCCCTACTGGGGATGTGCCGCAACCAAGGTACATGCCCCTGACCCGAACCGAACCCGGGACCTTTCAGTCTGCAGGCTGATGCTCTATCTACTGAGCCAAACCGGTTTCGGCTGGACATTTTTTTTTTTTTTTAAAAGGAGGCTTTATCTTGTTCTGTCCCTACCATGATTTATATATACTTTTGGAGAGTTTTGCTGCCATCCTGCCAAATTCCAGTCAAAATGTGGAAAAACTTATTTGTAGGAGAGTACCTGTGGTCTCTAATCCTGTTCTAGAACAAATACTAGTAGCTTTGGAGGACAGTTGATTCCATATTTCCAAGCTCAGGATTAGTTGGTGAATTCTAGGTGTTGAAACAAGCCTGCATTATCAGAATCATAAATCTACAATGACGTAAAAGAGAAGATAAAGCAGAATGGCCTGAAAACACGCCTGGTTTCTGAGGTGTTTACTGAAAAGACTGGACATTGTCTAACACAAGTTGTATGAAGCCTACATTTACATGGTTTCTTTTGCTTGCTTGCTTTTAAATATATTTGTATTGATTTCAGAGAGGAAGGGAGAGGGAGAGAGAGAGAGAAACATCAACAATCAGAGAGAATCATTCATCAGCTGCCTCCTGCAAACCCCACACTGGGGATCGAACCCACAGCCCAGGCATATGCTCTGACCTGGAATCGAACCGTGACATCATGCATGGTTCATGGGTCGATGCTCAGCCACTGAGCCACTGGCGAGGCTGTCTGGGCATTTTGTGACTCAGTCAAGCTGACATAAAATGAACCATTACCTCAAGTAAGTTGTTTTTTTTTTAAGAACTTTGCATTTTATTTTTTCAATGACAGCTTATATTCAATATTATTTTGTATTAGTTTCAGGTGTACACTACAATATTTACATCAAGTAAATTTTGCTTTATTTATATTGATAGGATTTTCAGAGGTAGGAATATCATAGATTGCTATAACCTATAGACAGAAATGGGTTACAAATAATCCAGAGTCCTCCTCCCTTCTAAAAGAACAGGGGTACATATTTCATTTCCCCAAGAATGGTTGTCCAAATCAACAGCCATTAGAGGGAGCTCTTGTTGCAGTTGAGAAACAAAATTATTCTGCAAGAACTGACGGTGTGAACTCGGAACTGCAAGTTCTACGTTTTAAAGGAGACACAGAGGGAAAAACAAACACACACATAAACAAAACACACACTCGCATTAAAAAAAAAACCTAATCTGAAAAGTAAGTATCCTTTAGCATCACCATTTTGTATTTCTTTTTTTAAAAATATATTTTATTGATTTTTTTACAGAGAGAAAGGGAGAGGGATAGAAAGTCAGAAACATCGATGAGAGAAAGACATCGATCCGCCCCCTCCTGCACGATTCCACTGGGATGTGCCCACAACCAAGTACATGCCCTTGACTGGAATCGAACCCGGGACCCTTCAGTCCGCAGGCCGACGCTCTATCCACTGAGCCACACCGGTTTCAGCTCCATTTTGTATTTCTGAACTTGGTGAGACCCAACTTGCTTCTCGGGGTGCGAGAGCCAAGGCGATCCAGAGACAAGGCTGGGTGGCGTGGGAGGGCCCCGAGTTCGAGTCCAGCTCTGCCCGGGTGCAGCTGTGTGTCTCCCTCCCTCCTGGCCTGGCTCCTCTTCTGAACGATGGAGAAGATGGCAGAGACTGGCATGCATCACACACCTGTGTCTGTGGCTGGGAGAATTCTAGAATTCAAATGTTTTTCCTTTTTCAGTAGACAACCTTCCCCAAAGTGTACAGTGGTACCTCGAGATACGAGTGCCCTAACATACGAGATTTTTGAGATACAAGCCGTTGAGCGAGCGATTTTTACTTTGAAATAGCAACATTTGAGATAGGAGTCATCGTGCAGATCGGCCGGCTGCACACGACCCACCAGTTTACCGCGACTCGAGCGTCTCATAGTTTCCCACGCCTCAAGGTTACGGAACGAATTAAACTCATATCTCGAGGTACCGCTGTACTGTTCTCGAAAGCTGCTGGTCTGACCAGGATCATTTGAACTGTCTCAGCAGTCACGGGGGTGAAACCCTCAGACTGGAATCAGCTTCTGCTGTCGTTTCTGAGCCGTGTTAGCGATGATGTGAGTACTGAGCAGTCCCCGTCTCGAAGTGACAGCACTGAACTTTTTACCAGGCGGCTGAGTCTCTCTGGGTGCCATTAGGGTGGCGGTGTCGAAGTGACAACAGTTGACTCCTAATTACCACGGTCCTCATGTTATGAAGACAGGTTTTCTCTCCAGCGGCGGTCATATGCGCAGGAGAGCACTGCCATAGGAGAGGGCTTTGGCGTTGTAAGTCATTCTGCAAACTGAGATTCTGATTTGACATCCTAAGAAATCATTGCAAAACAGGAATATGCTTACTACTTCCCTTCCATTTCTCTCGCTTCTTATGCTAATGAGCACAGAACACCATTACATAACTGATGCAGCCGTGCAGATGAAAGCTGCATGACAATGTGTTGGGCTGAAGAAGCCACACACTAAAGTGTTGTGTGGCCGAAACCGCTGTGGCTCAGTGGATAGAGCGCCGGCCTGTGGACTGAGAGGTCCCAGGTTCAATCCCAGTCAGGGGCATATACCTTGGTTGGCAGCTGATCGATGTTTCTCTTATCGATGTTTCCAACTCTCTATTCTTCTCCCTTCCTCTCTCCCTCCCCATCTCCCTCCACCCTGGTTCAAGGATCCAGAAAAGACTCCAGGGCTATTTCTCTTTGAATTCAAGACTGGAATAACTTTCTTTCTTTTTAAAAAAAAAAAAAATTTTATTGATTTTTTACAGAGAGGAAGGGAGAGGGATAGAGAGTTAGAAACATCAATGAGAAAGAAACATCGATCAGCTGTCTCCTGCACGCCCCCTACTGGGGATGTGCCCGCAACCAGGATACATGCCCTTCACCGGAATCGAACCTGGGACCTTTAAGTCCGCAGGCCAACGCTCTATCCACTGAGCCATACCGGTCTCGGCTGGTTTGTTAATAACTTTCTTAACATGGCAGCACCAGTAGCTTTCAGCATACCTTTACGTCAGCCGAGCCTCCCAGCCCCCCAGATGGACACGCCTGAGACCTTCCTTTGGCAGCTGAATGGCATTTTTGCAGGAGGGGGCGGCTGAGTGATTTCCCCGGGATTGCCGAGGTGGTCAGGAGCAAAGGGCGGCGCAGGCCGGAGGGTGTGGACGCCAAGGTCCACCCAGCCCGGTGTGGCTCAAGCTGACCTCCGTGACCCCTGGCTCCCCGGCTCAGTGGAACGTGCGCCCCTCAGAGAGCAGCTCTGCTGACAGCGGCCTGACGCCTCGTGCTCACAGCCTGGGGAGCCTGGGAAAGGGGAGAGTGGAGGAGACCCTGGAACTTGAGGGGGAGGCCCTCCCTCACCTCGCTCTGTCAACAATAATCAACAATAATAGCCCAAACCGGTGTGGCTCAGTGGATAGAGCATCGGCCTGCGGACTGAAAGGTCCCGGGTTTGATTCTGGTCAAGGGCATTTACCTTGGTTGCAGGCACATCCCCAGTAGGGGGCATGCAGGGGGCAGCTGATTGATGTTTCTCTCTCATCGATGGTTCTAACTCTCTATCCCTTTCTCTTCCTCTCTGTAAAAAATCAATAAAATATATATAAAAAAAAACAACAATAACAGAGGCTGCCCCTCCCAGATCGCTGCTGGGGGTGAGGGACAGAGCTCACGGTCCCGCTCTGTCCTCAGCTTGCTTTCTGGAGGAAAAACGGCTGGAAATGCAGACATGCAGACGATGAAACGCACTTGGTGAGGGAAGGCAGTCCAGGCTGAGGAGCAATCAGAGGAAGCAGGAGGAGTTGCCACCGTCAGCGTGCTGGGAAAGAGGCTGGCAGGGGCAGGGGACGCTGGCTGAAGAGAACTGAGGGAGCCCCAGCCTCATGGTGGTGGCCTGAGCCCTGGAGGGGGCGCTCGGCTTCCC
Source organism: Lasiurus borealis (assembly GCA_004026805.1). Taxonomy (NCBI): domain Eukaryota; kingdom Metazoa; phylum Chordata; class Mammalia; order Chiroptera; family Vespertilionidae; genus Lasiurus; species Lasiurus borealis. Next base: position 48,761 of record PVJN01002738.1, read on the forward strand.
AGCTCACCCCGGTGTCAGTGCTGAAGGGGGGCAGGCAATATCCGCTCAGGTGACTCTCAGCTGGTGCTGAACCAGGACCCTGGCGCTCCAGGCCCCGTGCCAGGCGCTGGGCACAGAGCTGACACAGCACGGCTCCCGGCCCCGAGCAGCCTCGCCTAGCCAGGCAGCCAAGACGGGGACATAAATAGCAGAAGGCAAAGCACAGAGTCCTCTGTCCCACAGAAGAGATGGTGACCAGGCCCCGGGCAGCCCACGCTGGGGGAACGAGGGTTGGCTGCCTGGCGGTGGAGGCGTTTCTCCAGGGCTGCTGAGCCTAAGGGGCGGGGATGCAGGTAAACCGGGAAGGAGAACATTCCCGACGGGAAGAGTCCCAGGTAGGAAGGCAGGGAGAGCCGGGGCTAAAGGCCCCTCAGAGCTCAGCCAGGGGGACCTGAGGCTCCAGGCCATCAGTTTTTTCTTCTGACTCTGGTGGTCAACTCTTGCCTTTTGGGCAGCTTTTGGAATTCCACTAACAAATTCCCATCGAGCCGAAACCGGTGTGGCTCAGTGGAGAGAGCGTCTGCCTGTGGACTGAAAGGTCCCAGGTTCGATTCCGGTCAAGGGCATGTACCTTGGTTGCAGGACCCAGTAGCTCACCATGGAGCTTCTCATCATAGGTCCTGGGTGTGGCACGTTACCCTGTCTCCCCCCACTTTCTCTCTGAATCATTTTCTCCCCACTCAGAGGTAACCCCAGCCCTCCAGGTGTCCATGGACCTACTGTCTCTTCTCTCTTTTTAAAAAAATATATTTTATTGATTTTTTACAGAGAGGAAGGGAGAAGGATAGAGCATTAGAAACATCAATCAGCTCCTCCTACACACCACCTTCTGGGGATGTGCCCGCAACCAAGGTACATGCCCTTGACCAGAATCGAACCTGGGACCCTTGCAGGACTCCATGCAGGAGGCTGCTGATCGATGTTTCTAACTCTCTGTCCCTCTCCCTTTCTCTCTGTAAAAAAAAATCAGTAAAATATATTAAAAAAAACACACACAAGAAAAATTCCCATCAAACATTTCTTCCATCTCCAGTCCCTCTGCGTGGCTGTCAGATGGGGCGTTCCTGCCCCACCCCCAGGTACAGAGCCTGCTCCCGGGCTCTGGCTCTGCTTTACTGGGTGAGGGTATCAGAGAGCGCGCTTCTAATTCACTCCCTCCCTCAGGCCTGTGGGAACACTGGGCTGCACGGCCCCGCGCAGGTCCTGAGGCTGTTTGCTGAAAAGACCCGCTTCACCGCCTGGCACGGAATTCGGTCCAGGTGGAGAGCAGAACAGACTGCCTTTCCGCTGTGGGACCCAGTAGCTCACCATGGAGCTTCGCATCACAGGTCCTGGGTGTGGCACGTGACCCTGTCTCCCCCCCGCTTTCTCTCTGAATCATTTTCTCCCCACTCAGAGGTAACCCCAGCTCCCCAATGTCCATGGACCTACTGTCTCTTCTCTCTCTCTTTTTAAAAAATATATTTTATTGATTTTTTACAGACAGGAAGGGAGAGAGATAGAAAGTCAGAAACATCGATGAGAGAGAGAGAGATTGATCAGCCACCTCCTGCACGCCCCACTGTGGAGATGTGCCCGCAAGCAAGGTACATGCCCCCAACCGGAATCGAACCTGGGACCTTTCAGTCCGCAAGCCGGTGCTCTATCCACTGAGCCAAACGGGTCTCGGCTCTTCTCTCTTTTTTAAAAAAATATATTTTATTGATTTTTTTTTTTTTAATAGAGGAAGGGAGAAGGATAGAGAGTTAGAAACATCGTTCAGCTGCCTCCTACACACCCCCTACTGGGGATGTGCCCACAACCAAGGTTCATGCCTTGACCAGAATCGAACCTGGGACCCTTCAATCCGCAAGCCGACGCTCTATCCACTGAGCCAAACCGGTTAGGGCCCTACTGTCTCTCTCCATGCCTTTGCCTGGCCACGGCCTCCGAGCCACGGGGAAGAGGCCACCATTGCCCTGTCTCACAGGAACTCACCAAATGCATCTTCTCCATCAAACCATATTGGAGACTCTCTTGATAGCGGGAATGCCTACTGGAGATTTATGGGAAATTCCACCAGGACTATTCGACCGGACAAATCTGGTTTCCTTTTTTTTGTTGTTGACTTGAGAAGGGTCACGCCTGCAGCTGTGGTAGGTGGGCAAGGGTGGTGAGGCGCTGGGAGGCTGGGTCATGGCACCTCTGTGTTGGGAGATAGGGGTGTCCCTCCCTGAAGCCATCCAGGTCAAGGCTGGCATTGCCTCCACCATGTCCCTTCGTACCTTCGCCTTCTCTGCAGGTCTTCTCCTGGCCCCCGGAGACTCACATCTGGATTGACGAGTGCTTTTCCCTTTCCCTCACATCTGTACTGAACACATGCCTATCCTGCTCCTGTTCCTCTGTGGAACCACATGTGGCCTTTTACTAGTTATGGGATGCTGTTTTTTGGGGGGATTTTTTTTTATTTTCTATATATCCATAACTCACTCTGAGCACACCTTCTGCATTCTCACTATGAAATATTTTATTTATTTATTTTTATTGCTTAAAGCAGTACAAATATGGCGATGGAGGAAGCCAAGCTTTCCGCACACCCTGGTGGGCCCAGGCCTCTGCTTAAAAAAAAAAAATAAAGCATTACAAATATGTCTCCTTTCTTTCCTTCATTTGACCTCCCCCCAGCCTCCCCGGCACATGCCCTCACCCACCTCCCAGTGTCTTGTGTCCATTGTTATGCTTGTGTACACGCATATAAGTCCTTCGGTTGATCTCTTACCTCCCCCATCCCAGCCTACTATGTAGTAGTTTTATCAGCATGCCACTGCACACCTGTGCTGGAGCTTGAGGCTTCTCTCCAGCTCAGAGCCTTCTCCACGTCGAGGCTCTGTGAACTGGAAGCTTCTTCCATCCCAGTGCCTGGCTCTGAGGATGGAGCTGATGAAGGGTGAGAGGGAATGATCACTGGAGCCGGTGCTGCTTCTCTCTCTGGCCCCGCCTCCACAGGGGTCCCTCTGGTGGTGGACATGCTCCTGGGCCTGTGCTGATGGCAGATCGTGTCCTCGTGTCAAGGGGACACCAAGCCCTCCCCAAAGAGGCCTCGCTTGGTGGCCTTCTCCCCTTCACAGACCCTTAGCCTTTCTTGCGTGCTTATGTTATCACACCATCAGAATGGACCCATCTCTCCGGCAAGTTTCACATGAATAAAACTCATGAATGCGACTGAAGTTTAAAGTAGATGAGATTAATAGCTGACAAGAATCATCTCAAGGAACAGATTATTTAAAGTCCAAATCGGTAGCACACTTGTCCCAGGGAGCAGACAGACTAAAAGCCACGCCCCAATCCACGCCCCGAGTCAGAGTCTCAATGAGAAATCCCGGCCAGGAAGAGGAAGTTAAGTACAAAGCCCAAGGGGTGGTTTAGGCAGGAATTCAATTGTGTTCTTGGCCTTTGTTTTAGGCTCCTGTGCAGACTGTGATGTGTAGGAGAGAGAATGAGCTCGGAGCTGATCAAAACAAGTAGGAGATCCAATCAAGGGAGTTTAGACAAATGGCTTTACTTCTCTTTGAATCGTACTCTCCTTAGCGGTGAAAATGTGACAATGGCGTAGCATGCACAAAATGGCCAGCAGATGTTAATTTCTTCCTTTTGTAGCTCCTTTATCTTCTTTTGTGTTTAAAATAAAATACATTTTAAAAAATGAAATAGCCCTAGCTGGTTTTGCTCAGTGGATAGTGCATTGGCCTATGGACTGAAGGGTCCCAGATTCGATTCTGGTCAAGGGCACATGCCCGGGTTGCAGTTGCAGGCTTGATCCCCACTAGGTGGTGTGCAAGAGGCAGCCCATCGATGATTCTCTCCCATCAATTGATGTTTCTGTCTCTCCCTACCTCCCTCTTCCTCTCTGAAATCAATAAAAATATATTAAAACATTTTAAAAATGAAATAATCACTTTAATTCCTTAATTTTCAACTCCTCTTTCTCAAATGGTGCACTTTGGATTAATTTATAGTCTACTCATAATCCCAGAAATATGAAGACAAGTTTTTAAAAAAATATATTTTATTGATTTTTTACAAAGAGGAAGGGAGAGGGATAGAGAGTTAGAAACATCGATGAGAGAGAGACATCTATCAGCTGCCTCTGCACTCCCCCTACTGGGGATGTGCCCACAACCAAGGTACATGCCCTTGTCCGGAAACGAACCTGGGACCTTTGAGTCCGCAGGCCAACGCTCTATCCACTGGGCCAAACTGGTTTTGGCATGAAGAGAAGTTACTTTATGTTGAGGATAGTTCACCATGAACACCATTATCACATATTGACATTTATCAAGTATTTCCTGGTTTAGTACTAAGACAATCGGTTCTTAAAAAACCTGACCTCAAGCCCCACCCAGTTTTGCTCTGTGGTTAGCATGTCAGCCTGTGTTCTGTACGGTCCCAGGTTTGCTTTTGATCAAGGGCATGTATCTCGACTGCAGGCTTGATTCCTGGCACTGGTCTGGGTGCGTGTGGGAGGCAACCAATTGATGTGCCTCTCTCACATCAATGTTCTCTCCATTTTCCCTCCTCCTTTCCACTCTCTCAAAAAGCAATAGAAAAAATGTCCTTGGGTGAGGATTAACAACAACAACAACAAAACCCTGACATCCAAACAGCCCTGTTGCCTAGCAGGCAGTAGAAGAAACGAAACTAGCATCTGTGCTCCTGAATTATCAGAGGACCCCGTGTTCTTCACCCACATTTGTAACGTTACTCTCTGATCTGTCATCTCCTTTCATCTGACCCTACAGACCCTTTGGGAAGCCATTTGATACCCTCGGACAGTCAAGAAAACTGAGGCACACACACATGCTCACACGCACAGCTGTAGTACCTTGCCTGCAGCTGTACCAGATGATAGTAGTAAAACCAGAATTCGCCGAAACCGGTTTGGCTCAGTGGATAGAGCTTCAGCCTGTGGACTGAAAAGGCCCAGGTTCGATTCCGGTCAAGGGCATGTACATTGGTTGCGGGCACATCCCCAGTAGGGGGCGTGCAGGAGGCGGCTGATCAATGTCTCTCTCATTGATGTTTCTGGCTCTCTATCACTCTCCCTTCTTCTCTGTAAAAAATCAATAAAATATGTTAAAAAAATAAAAAAAGAAATAAAATAAAATAAGAATTAATAAAAATAAAACCAGAATTCAAGGCTCTCGGCACCTCTGAGGCACTTTTCTCACCGAGGAGCTGAAGCCCATTTTATATGCGGGGCCATTTGCAGTGAGTATTTCATACAATCCTGTATGAATCTCATGAATATTAATGTTGTCAACACCACGGATCTATTTTAAGGTCCTTCAAGGTAACAGTCTGCCCACATGCATTACCTTCTTTTAAGCACTTTAATCATTCATAAGATCTAGCCAATAACTATTTCAGTATAAATGGATTAGTGAGCATATTAAAATCATTATTCCCTGTTGTGACCATCCTTAAGAATCCTTTCTTTATTCTTGACCCTGTATTAAGAACGTCAAAACTCCTATCAAAAGATCATTTGAATATTTGTTAAAAGCAGTTGCTGGGGCATTGCAATAGCCCTAGGTTGTAAACGTATGTTTAATATTCATAAGTCTTTTGAAAATGACTATATATTAGCAATAAAGGGTAAATATCTCATTAATCCAGCCTTGAAGTCAAGGATTACCAATCAAATGACACTGCATACATTCATGAGGCAATATTACCCTCTAACACTCAAAGATGAAGCGATTTGAGATCTACTGACAGATCTACACAAATACTCTTGCACCTATTTTAATATCTCCCACGGGGGAAAAAACAGGACAAGCATAGGAAACAAACATATAGATTTTTCCTTTATCTACTTTCAGACAAGCATGAAAAGTATTCCCAGTGGCCAAGGAATGTAATTTCGTTCAGTCGCACTTGGATTTCCACTTGTGCTTCTGAGAGCACAGTCAGTGCTTACAGCCTACAACATTTTCAAAGCAACACCGCTGTTTCCCTACCGATCTGTCTCAAAAGACAAACTCTTTCTGCAAAGCAACGGATTATCTGTGGGGATCGGAAAGATAGGTGACGTGGGCCAATATTTCTAGATGACAACATGTCATTAATAAATGTATGCATGCAGTCAGAAAGTCTAAGTAAAAGCATATATGAAATTAGAGTTCAGCTGAAATTAAGATTTCCTCAAGCTAATGGTTTTCTTTTCACCTGTGGTGGATATTGTAATACATCCTAATGTATTACAATATCACAGGTGAAAATAATTTTTTTTCACCTGTGATAAATTATTTTATTTTAAAATAATTTTCTTATTTCATGCTAGAGGCCAGGTGCATGAAATTTGTGTACAGGCGTGTGTGTGTGTGTGTGTGTGTGTGTGTGTGTGTCTCAGCCTGGCCTGTACCCTCTCACAATCTGGGCCCACTGAGGACTCTAGGGCTGATGATGCACACGCACAATAGCAGACTCATGGTCTAGCACAGTGGTTTTCAACCTTCCTAATGCCATGCCCCTTTAATACAATTCCTCATGTGGTGGTGACCCACAACCATAAAATTATTTCCGTTGCTACTTCATCACCGTCATTTTGCTACTGTTATGAACTGTCATGTAAATATCTGATAGGCAGGATGGATTTTCGTTGTTACAAATGGAACATCATTAAAGCACAGGGATTAATCACAAAAACAATATGTAATTACATATTGTGAAATATTTATTTCTAATGACAAATAAATGAAATTTTGTCTTGAGTCGTGGTGTAGCATGGGCAACAGTCTTCATAGGACAACAGTAAACTCCATGGTTACACTTTGCTACACCAAGGAGCGGTGTGTTGGTTCCTAAGACCATGGGAAACAGGTGTTTTCCAATAGTCTTAGGCGACACCTGTGAAAGGGTCGTTCGACCCTCAAAGGGGCTGCGACCCCCAGGTTGAGAACCACTGGTCTAGCAGCGGGCGCCCAGGCGTCCTCCACAGTCCCACAATCCTCCGGTCCACACTTCCGGTGTTTCCCTCCTCCTGAGGTGGTGCTTCCCTCACTCAGGCTGCACCGTGCAGGGATCTGCTTGGAGAGGCTGTTTCTGCTCTTTGACGTGGACCGCTGTTCACTATCTGGAATCAGCGCGGTTTCGGGGACACTGCCGCTGCCATGATCATGGGGTTCCCGGGAGCATTGGTGACACACCCGCCCATCCCGGCCACGGCTGGGCCTTCCTGCTAGGCCATGAGACAGGTACTGTGCTGAGCCATTTGGCAATGGGATCTTCCTTTTCCTTCCCCAGCTCACTCCACACCTACTCCTGCTGACCCCCTGACCCCACAGACCCTGAGACCTCCCCCCATCAAACTTACCCCTTCCCTTTGCCTAGGGGCACCCCTAACCGCACTGGTCCTGCCAGCCTGGGTGGGGGGCTGTGCTGATCTGGTCTCCGATGGTTCTGGTGGTTAGGGCATCCTGGTCTCTGGCTTTTTTGTTGTTGTTAATATATTTTTATTGATTTTTTACAGAGAAGAAGGGAAAGGGATAGAGAATCACAAACATCCATGAGAGAGAGACATCGATCAGCTGCCTCCTGCACACCCCCCACTGGGGATGTGCCTGCAACCAGGATACATGCCCTTGACTGGAATCAAAGCTGGGACCTTTCAGTCTGCAGGCCGACGCTCTATCCACTGAGCCACACCGGTTTCGGCACTGGCTTTTTTTATATATGTAGATTATTGCTTGTTTTAAAATCATCTTTCTTGTTTTAAAATCGACGCTGTCTGAAATCAATATAATGACTCCAGCTTTCTCTTGTGAGTACAAAAAAGACGTAGCTTTCTTCACCCTTTTAATCTATTTATGTCTAAATGTCATTTTTATATTTAAAGTGGGTTTTCTTATAGACAGCATATAATTGAGTCTTGTTTTTTACGCACCCTGATAATCTCTGCCTTTCAACTGGCATATTTAGACTGTTCCTTGAACCGAGTGAAAACACAACATGCCAGAATTTGTGAGAAATAACTAATGCAGTGCTTAGAGAAAAATTCACAGCATTAGAATATTTATAAAAGAAGAAAAATCACGCCGAAACCGGTTTGGGCTCAGTGGCTAGAGCGTTGGTTTGCAGACTGAAAGGTTCCAGGTTCGATTCCGGTCAAGGGCATGTACCTTGGTTGTGGGGCACATCCCCATTGGAAGGTGTGCAGGAGGCAGCTGATTGATGTTTCTCTCTCATCGATGTTTCTAACTCTATCTCTCTCCCTTCCTCTCTGTAAAAAATCAATAAAATATATTTAAAAAAAACAAACATTAACAGATCAGGCTAGGATTGCCAGCCTGGGTTAAGATTTGAGTTTCAATCAACATTAATGACCTAAGGAAGAAAAAAAACACAGGATCATAGCGATTGGTGCAAAAAGTACATGGCAGAATTAAATATGCATTCACTATAAAATCTCTTGGGGAGTTTTATTAGAAGGAATTGGATTAACCTGAGAAAGGCCATGTAACACCTCCAGCTAGTACTTAATGATGAGAGACTGGATGCTTTCCCCTGAAGATTAGGAGCAAGGCAAGCATGTCTGTTCTTCCCGCTTCTATTCCTCAGCACACTGCAAGTCCTAGGTAGCCCATCAAGGCAGGGAAAAGAAATGAAAAGCATACAGATTGGAAAGAAAGAACAAAAATTCGCTGATTTGCTGATGACATATTGTCTATGTGGAAAATCCCAAGACCTGCAGCATTAAATAACCAAAACCTTCTAGTTATTAATTTCCTAAGCATGTTTACTGTTAAACAAAATTCATGAGAGTACATATTTATACTCTGAGCATTTTACTGTGTATGAACTTAATCTCAAAAAAAGGAAAAATTATAAACAAAAGTGAAACAGAAGAGTATCGTCTCATCGTGAAAAATCCATGGCAATCATCCTCATCATAACGGGTAAAGAATCTAAAGCCAGTTCTCCCTTCGTCTTGACTCCATATGTTCATTAACTCTGACAAGACAACCATGACGGAGTGGCAAGTCCTGAGCATCTGGTTCCTGTGCTGAGCTGGGACTGCAGATGGTGTGTTCCGTGTGTGAAACCCAAATAGTCACAGAGCCTTTGACGTCGAAGTTCCTCAGAGCCGTGCGAGATCCTCTGCTTCCCGCGATTGTTTAGCCTTTGCAGACAGACAGGCGGCAGTAATACAAGCTGCCTTTGGTTTTCTTCTTGGTTGGGGGCATTTCTGTTCAGCACAGTTCGATGGTGATTATCCTGGTATCTTCTAAGATCCCATCAACGGTAAGTCAAGACTATTACTTTGTGTGCAACTACAAACAAAACCAGAAACGTCGCCAATTACCGTGGGGCACCGTCTTAAAAACGTCTCTGCTCGGTGCGTGGATTGGGCACACGAGCTTCTCAGCTCTTTGAAATGCCTCTCATCTGTTCTGAGGGATTTGGCAGCTCCTCCTGCCTTCGGCTGCGTTGTGTTGGTGGGTGATAAGCTATTCTCGTGAGTTTATCTCAGTAACAAATGTCGGCAATTTCTCCCACCTGTGGGTTTCTGAGCGGTCGGCTGTTGCTGTGAAAGAAATACGAGATTGCGATCGTTCCTTCCACAACAAATACTTTGCTTCATTAATGTAAAATATATACTCCACTCCTCCATGCTCACGCCTTTCTGAAAACACAATGACATCTCTGTTTAATTGCCAAATCACAGCGAAATACTTCTGAAAGGGATTTGCAATAGCGAGCTCCACATTCGAACCTCTGACAGCACCTATAATTCAGGTGCAGTGACAATATTGTGAACAGCAGGGGCCGGGTTTATTTATGAAATTGCAGCGGTTCCATCTGGCACAGTGATTGTGAGATACGTCCTGATTTCGCCAATGTTAAACCATGAAGAAAAAAAGGTATGTTTTAGGATGAAGAAAATGCAGTTGATTCTAAACAATGCAGAGGTTAGGGGCACAGACACCTGTACAGTGGAAAGTCTGCATGTAACTTTTGACTCCCCCAAAAGTTAACTGCTGTTGACTAGAAGCCTTACGGATGACATAGTCAACATGTCATATGTTGCATGTTGTATGCATCACTAATGGCTCAATGCACAAAATTTGTGCACTTGGAAAGGGTTCCTCAACCTGGACTGTACCTTCTCGCAGTCTGGGAGCCTTCGGGGGATGTTACACTGCTGGCTTAGAAGGGGGCCTAAGCCAGCAGTCAGACATCCCTAGTACAGTGGTACCTCGAGATACGAGTTTAATTCGTTCCGTAACCTTGAAGCGTGGGAAACTATGAGAGGCTCCAGTTGCGGTAAACTGGTGGGTCGTGTGCAGCCAGCTGATCTGCACGATGACTCCTATCTCAAATGTTGCTCGTATTTCAAAGCAAAAATCACTCGCTCGAGGGCTCGTATCTCAAAAATCTCGTATGTTAGGGCACTCGTATCTCGAGGTACCACTGTACTGCTGTAGAGGCGGGAGAGGTTCCTGCCACTGCCGCTGCTCTTGCCAGCCAGCCAGCCAGCCAGGAGCCCGGCCCAGGGTTTCTGGCTGAGCGGCGCTCCCCCTGTGGGAGTCCATTGACCATCAGGGGGCGGCTTCTGCATTGAATGTCTGCCCCCTGGTGGTCAGTGCACATCATAGTGAGCAGTCATTCTGCTGGTTGGTCAATTTGCATATTAGCCTTTTATTATAAAAGATATATAAGATATGCTGTATTATTACAATAAAGTAAAGTAGAGAAGACAATGCTAGTAAGAAAATCATAAGGACCCGAGACTGGTTTGGCTCAGGGGATAAGGCGTCGGCCTGGAGCCTGAAAGGTCCCAGGTTTGATTCTGGTCAAGGGCATGTATCCTGGTTGTGGGCACATCCCCAGTAGGGGGCGTGCAGGAGGCGGCCGATCAATGTCTCTCTCATTGATGTTTCTAACTCTCTATCCCTCACCCTTCCTCTCTGTAAAAAAATCAATAAAATATATATTTTTAAAAAGTCTTTAAAAAATCATAAGGAAGAGAAAATTATTTATAGTACTGAACTGTACTTATGGGTATTATAAGTTCACATCATTTGTTAATAAGATGAATCATATATCTATCAGCACCTACATCAATATTGTCTTATATGATCTGAAGCATTTTAGGTGCTATATGTATTACTAATACGAGGCATAAGAAATGAAAAGTAATGTGAAAAGAGATTCATGTTTATTTCCGGGTGTAACAATTCATGCATTGGTGATGAAGAAGCAAGCAGCAATGTGATGGAATTATAGTAGCTTGCTGTCATCAGCATGGTTGTTTCACGGTAGTAAGGAAAGCTCTAAAACCTATTTCCTATATACATATTGAAGGAAATAAGTACATAAATGGACCCACTGTTCAGGAAGTCTATTTCTTTCGAACATTTTGCTTTTCCTTCATGAGCACTTTCTACAGCAGCTCTGCCTCCTACAAACAGCTGGCTCACCTGGCCGTGTGTCCCGGCACCTGTGGGACACAACCCTGGTTTAGGGCACAGTGGTTGCTTGGGCAGTCTCCTGCCCTCATGACAGCATCGCTGCCCTGACCACACACCCACATTCCTGACCTTCCCCATGGGGATAGGAGCTGTTGTGTTCAGAGCACACAGAGCATAAGGACACAGAATCCCCCTTGTGGAGGTGCAAGAAAAGGGGGGTTATTCTGAGGTCCCCAACGGGTCATTGCACAGGCCTCCAGCGGCTGAAAATAAATTCAGCCAGGCTCACGGGACAGGGCCTGCTAAGTCAGAACGTGAGGTCTCTAACTCCTGGGCCATAGGCTCCTCTCACTTCTGTTTCATTGGCATCCTCCACATAATCGACAGTTACTGTTGGGATGACCGTGGCTCTGGCTCACCGTGTCAGCTGCCCAGGCGTGACGCTGAATGACCTAGGGTCTAGTCACAGGGTCTGAGTTTTCTAATTCAAATTTATTTTTTTTAAAAAATATATATATATTATTGATTTTTTACAGAGAGGAAGGGAGAGAGATAGAAGGCTAGAAACATCGGTGAGAGAGACACATCGATCAGCTGCCTCCTGCACGCCCCCAACTGGGGATGTGCCCACAACCAAGATACATGCCCTTGACTGGAATCGAACCTGGGAACTTTCAGTCCCCAGGCCGACGCTCTGTCCACTGAGCCAAACCAGTTTTGGCTCTAATTCACATTCTTGATAGAGCAACCTGTTAGACTCAACCCAGCCCATGGATTTGCTCTCCACGCCATCCTACCTAAACCAGAATCAGATGACCATCTTTAGTCAACTATGGCCAGCTCTAGTCTATCCCGGCAGTAGGCACTCAGGAAGGGATTACTCCTCCACCTACACCCCCCCGCCTCCAACAATGTGGGCAGAGAAGTAACAACTGGCCTACTCACTACAGCAATACAGTGATACCTCGAGATACGAGTATAATTCGTTCTGTAACTTTGAGGCGTGGGAAACTATGAGACGCTCGAGTCGAGGTAAACTGGTGGGTCGTGTGCAGCCGGCTGATTCGTGCGATGACTCCTATCTCAAATGTTGCTCGTATTTCAAAGCAAAAACCGCTCGCTCGAGGCTCGTATCTCAAAAATCTCCTATGTTAGGGCACTCGTATCTCGAGGCACCACTGTACTTCAGCCTTTATCCTCCTCAGACCTCGAAAGATGCTGCATGGGCCTGGATCAACATCTCGCTAATGAATCTCCAGGAAAAACCCAACTCTCATCAGAGCCTAACCGTGGTGACCAGACCGGGTCTGGCCGGCCAGTTATGACAGAGGAGGAGCAGACAGGACATGGGTCTGATTTTGTTCCTGGTTTGATGTCGCTGCTTTCGTGTTGGATATGGTCCTACATAAACCTGTCAAGCACGGGCTGCTTTTCTTAGGGACCAAGAAGGCCTCTCAGTTTGCACCCTATCCCTCCATTCAGAATTCTGTGACCCCAAAAGTGAATTGCCCCCAACCAAGAAGAAAACCGAAGTCCGAGGAGGATGGGTGTGTGCGGGAAGGCACTTCCACAGAGTAATTCTCTTTAAGGATTTATCACAGGGTTTTCTTTCTGTAAGCACATGTTCAGGGCGAGTCCTTTCATAAGCCAACTGCAGCTTCCACCAGCATCGGTGTCGCCTGAGGGCAGATGTCCCCATAGAGGAAATAGGACAGCAGCTGCGGAAAAGAAAATCAACTCTGTCACCCGGCAGAGGTCTGAGCTTAGTGTCCTGGATGTGTCCACGCTTCCTCCTCTAACGGCCTCGCCATACAGTGCCCGCTGGGCAGACTGTGGCTCTTGCCCGGCTGGCAGGATCCCTGCGTCCGGGGAAAGAAGGTGCTCGCATGATTATCAACGCGAATACAGTGGTACCTCGAGATACGAGTTTAATTCGTTCCGTAACCTTGAGGCGTGGGAAACTATGAGACGCTCGAGTCGCGGTAAACCGGTGGGTCGTGTGCAGCCGGCTGATCCGAGCGATGACTCCTATCTCAACTGTTGCTCGTATTTCAAAGCAAAAATCGCTCCCTCGACGGCTCGCATCTCGAAAATCTCGTATGTTAGGGCACTCGTATCTCGAGGTACCGCTGTACAACCTGTCTTGGCTGAAAGGCCTGCCTGTTACGGGGTTTCTGCCTCCGGTGTCCAGGGCGTTCCCTTCCCAGAGACTGTTTGGTGGCGGCGGTACACTTTGCTGCTGGCAGAGGCAGGAGGAACCGAGCAGGCTCTCTCTGGGCCAACAGACCGAACAGCCAGCCGCGCGCTTCCTGCAGATGCTCACTCAGAAAAGCACCAAGTTCATGTCCACTCTCAGGCATCTGCCAGGCAGGCCAGCGTGAGCAGACTCCAGAGACAGTCACCCACAAGGAGACCTGCAACCCCACGGCCCTGAGTCCTGGGGTCCCTGTTTGTGGGTCCCTGGGGGCAGTTTCCTGAGAGACGCCTGTGGCCTTCGGGAAAGGAAGCCAGTGTCTGCCTTCGCCACCAGCTAGTCCCTCCAGCGACAGAATGCCCGGGCCTGGCCCTGCCTGACTGCAGGAGCCCCCTCTGGGGAGAGGGGCGGTGCAGGTTCAGAGGACACTGAGGAGTGTGAAGCCTTCCTCACCCTTCCTACTTCTCCGCACCTCCTCTTGTTCACAGAGATGTGGGAGCAGTTAGACAAATATGGGCAACGCCAAATACTACAAAGAAAAAAATGTAAAAGAATCAAGAGATGCCAAAACTGGTGTGGCTCAGTGGATAGAGCGTCAGCCTGCAGACTTGAAGGGTCCCAGGTTCGGTTCCAGTCAAGGGCATGTGCCTTGGTTGCGGGCACATTCCCAGTGGGGGGCGTGCAGGAGGCAGCTGATCGATGTCTCTCTCCCATCGGTGTTTCTAATTCTCGATCCCTCTCCCTTCCTCTCTGTAACAAATCAATAAAATATATATATTTTTTTAAAAAGAAAAGAAACAGTCACGATGAAGGTAGGTAGTGAGTTCAAGGTAACTCAGCGAGTGAGCGAGAGAGCCCACATTCCGATTTATGGGTTTTCACCCCCAAGTCCAAGGTCCTTCCCATATACAGTGTTGTCTCTGAGCATGTCTCACTCCAGGTCATGGCCCGGGCATTATAAAGGGTTGGTGAGCTGGGAGGACTGAAGAGGGTGCATTTTTAAAAATATATATTTTATTGATTTTTTTATAGAGAGGAAGGGAGAGGGATAGAAAGTGAGAAACATCGATGAGAGACATCGATCAGCCGCCTCCTGCACGCCCGCAACCAAGGTACATGCCCCTGACTGGAATCGATCCTGGGACCTTTCAGTCTGCAGGCCAATGCTCTATCCACTGAGCCAAACCGGTCTCAGCCTGTTTTTTTCTTATTGCCTCTCTGAGGCAGAGCCACGGGCACAGGCAAGCTCAGAAAGGATGGCCTGGGTTTGCTACAGGTTTTGTTGTGCTCCACCAGGTGTCACCCTCCCTCCCCCAGCCCCCCTCTGCTCTCCATCACCATCTTTTCACCGAGGTGTCTTGCGGGGAGCTCATCCAGCCTTAACTGGAAGGAGAAACACAGCCGCTTGTCTGAGTCACAGGATGGCAACAACCGAGATAAATTAGTGACGCCGGGCTTGCGTGAGCTTGGGCTGCTGCTAACGAAGCCAGAGCAAGCTGGGAACCCGCAGCCGGTGGAAGGAGACGTCCTCGTTACAGTCCGGCACGCAGGGTTAGGCCCTCTGCTCTTATATCCGTGGCAGCTATAAGCTCCCGAGGGTCTATCTCAGCTTCCTCATCAATTCGTTTCAAAATCTGACATCATCATAACACGCCAGATGTCTCCCGTGTCATCCTGTGACTCAGACGAGAGACTGCGTTTCTGCTTCTCATTAAGGTTGGATGAGCTGCCTCCTGCCTGTCCCCCACTGGGGATCGAACCTGCAACCCAGACATGTGCCCAGACCGGGAACCGAACCGTGGTGACTTCCTGGTTCAGAGGTTGACACTCCACCACCGAGACGCACCAGCTGGTCCAGTTACCTAACCTCTTTGAGCATGAGTTTTCTTAAATGTAAACCAGAGATATTTGCATCGATGTTTGTGCATAAAGAGCTTCGTATGGCCGAGACGGGTGTGGCTCAGTGGATAGAGCGTCGGCTTTCAGACTGAAAGGTCCCAGGTTCGATTCCTGTTGGGGGCATGTGCCTTGCTTGCGGGCACATCTCCACTGTGGGGTGTGCAGGAGGCAGCTGCTCGATGTCTCTCTCTCATCGATGTTTCTGACTTTCTATCTCTCTCCCTTCCTCTCTGTAAAAAAATCAATAAAATATATTTTTTTAAAAAAAGAGCTTAGTATGTTTCCCAAGACAGGGAACATGTTGAATAAACCCCACACAGTAGGAGCTCCCGCTGATGCCCCTGTGAGTGGTAAGGACGCTTCCCGGGAAGGTGATTCAGAAGTAGGGGAAAGACGAACGTAGAAGCATCGAATCTTTTCTAGAAAATTGCTTCCTTGAACATCTCTGCTGCTCCAAAGGCTGGGGCGTGACACCCTGCCAGGCCCTCGCCGCCCTCCTTGGGATGCCCTCTCTGGCAGCCACCGCGACGTTTTAAACAGCCACATTGATTTTCCTTCCCTTTCCCAGCAGCATCCTCCGGGCTCTGCGGACGAGCCAAGCTCACGCTCTGCTTCTCAAGTGCTCCTTCAGCGCAGAGCCCCGCGTCAGCTCCTCAGGCTGGGGGTTGCCAAGAAAGCGACTCCGGGGGCTGCGAGGCCTTTGCAGACCACCTGCCTGTTCCTGGCCAGTGTGGCGAGTCAGTTTGCAAGTCCGGGACAGTTGGAACTGACCTGGGGTCAGGTCTTGAGGAGGTGTGTGCACTTTAAGAATATATATATATATATATATATATATATATATATATATATTCACACACACACACACACACACACACACACACACATAAAATGATCTCAGAGAGGATGGGAGAGGGAGGAGAGGGAGAGAAACATCAACGATGAGAATCATTTATCGGCTGCCTCCTGCATGCCCCACACTGGGGATTGAGCCAGACCGGGAATTGAACCTTGATCTCCTGGCTCATAGGTTGATGCTCCATCACTGAGCCAAGCCAGAAGTCAAGATAAAGTTTTAAAGGGCAAATAAATATCAGCCACACAGAAAAGATGGCGAATTTCAGGGCTTCTTCCCCACCTGTTTTCTCAGTTCTGATCTTTCAGAGCTAAGAATAGCATCTTGTGTTTGACGATTCCTTTTTTGGGGGCGGGGGGTAGAGAGGCTAAATTTTTTTTAAAATATATATTTTATTGATTTTTTACAGAGAGGAAGGGACAAGGATAGAGAGTTAGAAACATCAATGAGAGAGAAACACCGAACAGCCGCCTCCTGCATACCTCCTACTGGGGATGTGCCCGCAACCAAGGTACATGCCCTTGACCGGAGTCGAACCTGGGACCCTTGAGTCCGCAGGCCGACGCTCTATCCACTGAGCCAAACCAGTTAAGGCAGAGAGGCTAAATTTTATAAACTAGAAGGATGATTCAGAACTGGGCAGGGCTAATAAGGCAAATATTGATGCCCCGAAACAATTAATTAGGCCAACGCAAATCTCTGGGCATTCGAAGAATCTCTGGGCATACTTCCTTCACCGTCCTCTAAAAAATAAATGAGATAATACAAAGGAATGCCTAAGAGACAGTGAAGCATGCCAGCATCTCTTTGATATGCTTTTGAAATGGGAGTGGGGGGGTGCATTTCACTGTGAGACCAGTGGACACAGGATGTGTTCTCATCATCTTAAATTACTTCTAGCATATTTGCTACATGGTAGACACCAAAGAAATATTTTTTAAAAAAAATATATACTTTATTGATTTTTTACAGAGAGGAAGGGAGAGAGACAGAAAATCAGAAACATCGATGAGAAAGAGAGACATCGATCAGCCGCCTCCTGCACGCCCCACAGTGGAGATGTGCCCGCAAGCAAGGTACATGCCCCCAACCGGAATCGAACCTGGGACCCTTCAGTCCGCAAGCCGACGCTCTATCCACTGGGCCAAACCGATCTCGGCACCAAAGAAATATTGAATGAATAAATGTCTACATGCATTTGGGGCCCAACCAATTGTGAGCTGTTAAAAATCAGATACAAAATTTTGTCTTACTATGTTTAATACGATGCTGTGTTCACATATGAAATGTCTCAGCTGTTTCATGACAGAGTATCAATGCCTGAAATTCAAAAGAGAAGAGTTTGTTCAGAAACAATCTAAGCCTCAGATGTTGAACACTTTATAAAAATGTGAAGCTATTAGAGATTCTCTTCTGCGTCATCCCTCTTCGTGGGCCAGAGATTAAAATCACATTTAACAGCTATTTGTTATGATACTTTCAGGACAGTAATTCACTGAAGTCATGACATCTCACTCGCAAACTCTGCCTCACTCAAGGAGGGCACGTGGGTCTGTTTTACTTCCTTCAGCATCACCTATAAAACAATTTCTGACTTTCTATTTTCATCTTAATGTGACCTTTCCTCCTACTGAATACAAATGTGTTTATCAACCGATCTCCGTGAGTTTTCTTTCTGAAAACGAATGCCATGCCCTTACGAAGAGACTTCTTCATTATATTAACAAGGGGCAGGGCTGAGTCACCGGTGGCTGATGATTCATTGACTTATAAAAACAGTGAGTCAGCTGGGCCCTGCCTGGAGATGGTCAGTATGACATCTGCTGGTCAGTGTGACATCTATTGGAGCCAGGTAGAGCTTGGCTTCTCGAATTGCCAGCATGGAACCAGGGAGCAGGTCTCTGCCCGGGACCAGAGGCAGGAGGCTCTGTTGGTGAAGGAGGTGGTTGAACTTCCAGAGAGCAGCCAACGAAGGCAAGAGGGCTTCCACAGGGAAGATAGAAGGCTCAGGAGGAGGCCTGTAAACGTTTACAGAGACAGAAAAGCCATGACTTGGTCACGTGTGGCCTTGTCTGGGAATGTAAGCAGCTCTCGTCCTGGGAAAAGGTTGCGATGGTAGAACAAAACAGTTCTTTTCATCGAAGTGCTTACAGCCCTTGCCAGTTTGGCTCAGTGGATAGAGCGCTGGCCTGCAGCCCAAAGGGTCCTGGTTTCAAGTCCGGTCAAGGGCACGTACGTACCTACGTCAGGGTGAGTGCAGGAGGCAACCAATCAATGTGTTTCTCTCACATGGATGTTTCTCTCTGTCTTTCCCTCTCTCTTCCACTCTCCCTAAAAAAAAACAAACAAAAAAAAAACAAACAATGGAAAAATATCCTCCAGTGAGGATCACTAGTAACAACAACACCAAAGGGCTTAGTAAAAATGGGAAGACCTTGCCGAGACCGGTTTGGCTCAGTGGATAGAGCGTCGGCCTGTGGACTGAAAGGTCCCAGATTCGATTCTGGTCGGGGGCATGTACCTTGGTTGCTGGCACATCCCCAGTGGGGTGTGTGCAGGAGGCGGCTGATCGATGTCTCTCTCTCATCCCTGTTTCTGACTTTCTATCTCTCTCTGTTCCTCTCTGTAAAAAATCAATAAAATATATTTAAAAAAAAATGGGATGACCCATTCCGAAGTTGAGAAACACACTGAGTTCAAGAAACTTAGAGGGACAAGAAACATTTAGTAAGCACCTACTAGGTGCTGCATATATCATTCTATTTAATCTTCAACACTCTTGAGGATTCAGATGAAGGATGTGTGCTGGGCAGGATGTGAAACTGCCCTGTTTAATGATGGTGCTCGGCACAGCGCCATATTACCGCACAGACATGGTTCCCACTTCCGAGTAGGAAGGAACCCTTTCTGTATCTCCCATATGTGAGTGAAAATGGGCCCAGTTTTCCTGGAGTAAAACCCAGCCATATGCAAATTTGCCTTTGGTGTTAACAGAATGTGGTTATGCACAAAAATAGAGCAACAAGGAAGTCCTTTATGATGTTAATCATATAGAAAACATAGAGCCCAATTGGCTGGCTCAGCAGTGGAGCGACAGCCTATGAACCAGGAGTTCATGGTTCGATTCCCAGTCAGGGCACATGCCTGGGTTGTGAGCTTGGTCCCCAGTATGGGATGTGCAGGAGGCAGCCAATCAATGATTCTCTCTCATCATTGATGTTTCTGTCTCTCTCTCCCTCTCTGAAATAAATAAAAAATATTTTATTTTTAAAAAAGAAAGAAAATGGCCAAGACCGGTTTGGCTCAGTGGATAGAGCGTCGCCTTGCAGACTGAAAGGTCCCAGGTTCCATTCCTGTCGGGGGCATATACCTTGCTGGAGGGCACATCTCCACTGTGGGGCGTGCAAGAGGGGGCTGATCGATGTCTCTCTCTCATCGATGTTTCTGACTTTCTATCTCTCTCCCTTCCTCTCTGTAAAAAATCAGTAAAATATATTAAAAAAAGAAAAGAAAACGTAGAGATGACTTAGTTATATCAACAAGAGATTAGGTAAATAAATTCCAGAAAGTATAACGAATATAATGAAATACTATTCAATCATTTCAAATGGGTTTTGTAAAAGAAAGATTAATGATGTGGTGAGAGAATATTTGGAAAACGTTGTATGAAAAAGGTACAAAAGAGTGTGGACAGCCCACAGCGCAGGTCTGGCAGCCCCTGGGGCTTCTCCCCAAACCCGGGCATGAAGGGGTGACGCAGGGCACCGGGTCTGAGCAGCACTTGAGAGGAGCAGAGCGGGTGCTTGGCTCTGTGGACCGAGCTCGGAGGACGCCGCTGCTAAAGGGAAGGAAGCATCAGTAAGGCTGTTTAACATGTAATGGTGGCTGCAACGCACTGCCACAAGGGCGTCCCAAGGAGGGCAGGGAAGGCCTTCGGGAAGGACGAGGAAGCATTTCTGGGAAGTTTCACAGCTTCAGACCTTCATCCTTCTCCCATTTATTTCCAAACAGCTTCCTTCTGGCGCGCGCCTCCTCTCATCCTGCCCAGGAACAGAACAGCTGCTCTTTCTCCGTCTCCTGGGATGCGCCTGGAGCTTCGCGCACACTCGGTGGTAACGTGAACCCCCTTTGAAGGGTTTTCTATCAATATCGCAGCTACTGGGTTATTTCAGATTTCACCCCTGTAGTTTTGGAAACGATTTCTAGAAATGGAACTGGCCTGTGTCAAATAATAATAGAATAGCCGCGCAGAGGAGATAAAGAAGGGTCGGGTGGTCTTTGGGACGCCACGTAGAGCACTGTTTCCAGATCAAACTTGCCAGAAGCAACTACCCATTCGTGTCTCCACGCTCTGGTCCCATGGGGCTCTGGTCCTATCAGGAAGTGGGGGTGCTAAGCCAGGACCCGAGGTGTCCTCTTGTGTCCTTCCCAAATATGCAAAAACACGGGAAATTCTTATGGTTCTCCCTCAGCATAGTTTTGGAAATAGACATATTTTGTTGATTTCAGAGAGGAAAGGAGAGGGAGCGAGAGATAGAAACTTCAATGATGAAGAGAATCATTGACTGGCTGCCTCCTGCACGCCCCCCCACTGGGGATCGAGCTCACAACCCGGGCATGTGCCCTGACCAAGAATTGAACCGTGACCTCCTGGTTCATAGGTTGATGCTCAACTACTGAGCTACGCTGGCCAGATGATTACATGATATATTTAGAATACTAATACAAATACTGTGTTTAAAATGTCTCACGTGTTAGGGGATGAAAGATAGAAAAAATTAACCAAAATGTCAAGGGTAGTCATTTATAACTGCGTGGAAAGAACCATGGACACCCCCACACCATTTTTTTCCTATTTTTAAAGTTATCTATTTAATAAATATGTATTATTCTATAAAGAAAGTATATTACATTTATGAAAAGGAATGTATGGGAGTCAGAATAATCCTTTCCAAATGTAAAAATTAGCTCAGAGTATGAGTGTATTGGTCTAAAACAGTGGTTCTCAACCTTTCTAATGCCGCGACCCTTTAATACAGTTCCTCATGTTGTGGTGACCCCCAACCATACTTCATAACTGTAATTTTGTTATTGTTATGAATTATAATGTAAATACCTGTGTTTTCTGATGGTCTTAGGCGGCCCCTGTGAAAGTGTCATTTGACCCCCAAAGGGGTCGCGACCCACAGGTTGAGAACCACTGGTCTAAAATGTTTGTTTTGTAAAGAAGCCATTATCCTTTGTGGCTTTACCTTACTTTTCTGAAAAAATGAGAGAAACCTGTTTGATATCTTCGCCGTTCTCACCTTGAAGGCAAATGAACAAACAGCAGCTGACTCGGAATGGGTGGGAAAGGGGAGATTCTAAAAACATTGATTTTCACATCTGGACTTTCACTCACCTGCTCAGTCATATACAGTGAAAACAGTGAAGCTCTCTTATTACTAAGCAACACGAGCCCCACACTCTCGCTCATCAAACCTCTGACAATATGCGCGACAAAAGCCCGGCAGCCCGCTTCAGTTTCCATGGCACTAGCCAGCTCAGAGCTGTGGTGACCAGGCTTACAAAGTAGTCTCTTCCGTGTTCTCACCGAGACCTCCAGACGCCTTCAAGTCCCCAAGGGAAACATTCTAATCCTCCCTGTCTCCCCGGGTGATGCTGCAATGCCCGTGGGATTAAAGGATGATGGGAACTGAACGAAAGTCAAAGTCATCATCCTGAGTATTTTTAGAAATGTATCTTTATTGTTGAACTTTTACAGATGCTCTCTCTCCGCTCCCAATGAGCCCCCTAGTCTAAGTATTTTGAAAGATCATTTTCTTGACTTTGGGTGGTGAGCACACAATGCAATATAAGGATGACGTAGTATAGAATTCTACACTTGACACCTGTATAGTTTTATTAACCAATGTCACTGCAATCAATTTAATAAATAGGCCCTGTGCTAGATGCCAGGCTGAGTGCTGAAAGAATAAAATGGTCAACTTCGAACTATATATCTAGAACAAGTGTCTTTTAAGAGTAAAGATGAAAGATAGACTTTTCAGATCAACAAAAGCTGAGACAAGTTAGTGCCAGCAGATCTGCACCAAAGGAAGTCCTTCAGGCTGAAGGGGGAAAATGAAATAATATCAGAAAGAAATTGGATTACACAAAGAAACAGAGATTTCTAGAAATGGTAATTATGTGGGAAAGCAGAAAATATTTTTCTCACTCATAATATCTCAAAGATAAATAATGATAATGTAGAGTATATAACTTATGTAGGAAGAAAATGGGTGACTGATGAGGTAAATGAAAACAATTTGTTGTAAGGTTCTTAGATTAGATGTGAAGAATTATAATATTTAAGCAAGGTATACTGTGAGTAGTTACAGATATGGAAATTATAACTTGAATGACTTCATCATCAGTCATAAGAAAGAGAAAGTCTTAATATTAATATTAAAGTACATTTCACAACAAGAGGGATCTTTCAGATTAAAAAGGCATAACAATCCTTTATCATTATGCATCTATTAACAGCAATTCCAAATACATGAAGCAAAAACTGACAGAACTAAAAAAGGAAATAGAATCCATAATTAGAGTTGGTGATTTTATGACTCCTATCTAGTTATTGTTAGAACACAGAAATAAAAAGTAATATATAGAAGATTTGCAATACTATAAAATAATTTAACCAATTCAATATTTTGAGAGAAATCCACCCAATAACTGAAGAATACAAAGTCCTTGAAGTGCACAGGGACCATCCACCAAGACACACCATATGCAGGGACCAAGAGTAGTCTCAATGAATGTAAAGGGACTGAAATCATACAGAATATGTCTTCTGACCACGATGAAATTAAGTTAAAATTCAACAATAAAATGATACCTGGAAAATACCCAGGTGTTTAGACATTGAACAACATACTTCTATATAATTCACAGGTCAAAAAAAGAAATCTAAAAGGAAATTGCAAAAGATTTGAACTCATGACAATTAAAATCCAACATATCAGCTAAGTTCTTAGGAATTTATAACTTGAAATGCATATATTAGAGAAGAGTTAATAAAATCAATGATATAGGGTTTCACCTTTAAAAATAGGTAGGAAATAAGACCAATTAAACTTTAAAAAAAGCAAAAGGAAAGAAATAACAAGGAGAAATTGAAATAGAAAACAGTTAAACAATAGAGAAAATAAAAGCGTCATTTGAAAAGATTGATAAAATTGATAGACTTCATGTAAACCAATCCAATCCGTAGCTGAGAGAAAGAGGGAAAGAGAGCGCAAGTTACCAATATCAGAAAAAAATGGGGTTATTGCTCTGGGCAGTGGTTGGCAAACTCATTAGTCAGCAGAGCCAAATGTCAACAGTACAACGATTGAAATTTCTTTTGAGAGACAATCTTTTTAAACTTCAACTTCTTCTAATGCCACTTCTTCAACATAGACTCGCCCAGGCCATGATATTTTGTGGAAGAGCCACACACAAGGGGCCAAAGAGTCACATGTGGCTTGAGAGCCGCTGTTTGCCGACCACTGCTCTGGAGCATACACATATAAAAACACTGAATTACTTTATGCCAATTAATTTGGCAACTTAGGTGAAAAGAATAACCCTTGAATGACAGAATTACCAATAGTGGCACTAAAAGAAATTAGAAGTCTAAATAGCTTTGATCTGTTAAAGAAGTTAAATTCAAATTTTAAAAAGGACTCCAGACCCACATGGCTTTACCAGTGACTCCTACCAAACATTTGAGGAAGAAATCATATCAATATTACAGAGCTCTTTATGAAAATAAGAGAGAATATTTCCCAACTCATTTTTGAGGCTAGTAATCACCCTTAGAACAACACCAGATAAAGATGTTTTAAGAAAAGAAAAACGAAACCTAAGGGGTTGGAGCTACTAACTGAGCTGAGAAAGTGTGATGGCTATTATTATTATTATTATTTAAAGTATTACAAAGAGTAGTATATATGTCCCCTCCCCCCCTATTGACCTACCCCTGGCCTTCCCTACCCCCCAGTACATGCCCTTACCTGTCTCCCCCCTCCAGTGTCTTGTATCCAAGTGTGATGGCTTTTTGATGTGCCAACTTTTAGAGGCTACAGTGCCCAGTTATTCAAGCAAACATTAATCTAGGTGTTACTACTGATGGATTTTGAAGGTGTAACTTAAAGTCTGCGATTGGGTGTCTGTAAGTAATGGAGATTATCCTGGATAATCCAGGTTAGCCTGACTTAATCAGCTGGTAGTTCTTAAAAGCAGGGCTGAAGTTTCTTCTGAGAGAGAGCTAGAGAGAGGAAAAAATTCTCCCTGGAGTTGGGGCTGGGGGGAAAGAGCCTCGTTCAGCCCAAGCCAGGGGAGTTCCAGCCTCCTCGTGACCTTCTCTGGTTGTACCCCGATTGACAAAAATATTAATTAAATGCCTATAATGCTTTGAATCTTTCTGATTTCTCAGGCTCTAACCTCTAGACCCAGATATGAAGGGCTCACCTAGAAATCTTCCCTTTTAAAAGACAACTGTGCCATATAACATAACCTAATTGTGGAGAGAAATCCGTCATGTTTATAGTCTTAGGGATTATAAAGGGCATGGACACCTGGGGTGGGAAAGCTTGGGTCATCTTAAAATTTACCTGACAGAATCTCTCTCTCTGTTTCTCTCTCTCTCTCTCTCTACCTAATTGAGCATAGACGTATAAATAGAAAGGCATTCAGAGTATTTATTCCTGCATCAGGTACATGTTTAAATATGTGTCTACTGGAATTTCTACTGGCAATTTCCAACTCTAGGCCAGGCAGCCTGTGGTATGCTAGATAATGGAATAGTGTCTTTACTGCCAAGCAGCCTATCTAAGAAAAGAGCAATATGCAAATTAACCACTACTCTGCCACACCCATAAGCCATGCCCACCAGCCAATCAGGAGTGAGTATGCAAATTAACCCAACCAAGATGGCTGCGGCCACAGAGCAAGCAGGAGGCTTGGGTTTCCCTGGTAGTGGAGGAAGCCAAGCTTTCTGCACACCCTGGGCAGCCTAGGCCTCCACTCAAGGCTACAAAGTTTCAATTATAGAAGATAAATAAATTCCAACAAAAATGGTGCAGCCATGGAGCTGGAGAGAGCAAGAGGCTTGAGTTGCCCCCGGCAATGGAAGATGCCAAGTTTCCACAGCTCTGGCCTGTGTTGCTCTCTACTCATAGCTACAAAGTTTCAATTATAGAAGATAAATAAATCCCAAATACTGGGACCTCTTCTTGAGTTGCTGGGGGTGTGGCCAGCCTGCAAATCACCATAGGCCCAGGCCGCCCCAGTCCCCAAGGGAACCCCCACCCAAGGGAACCCTATCCAGGACACCCTTCAGGGCAAACCAGCTGGCCCCCACCCATGCACCAGGCCTCTATCCTATCTAATAAAAAAGTAATATGCAAATTGACCATCATTCCAACATACAAGGTAGCTGCCCCCATGTGGACACAAGATGGCCTCCATAAGATGGCCAGCAGGGGAGAGCAGTTAGGAGGGACCAGGCCTGCAAGGGAGGGCAGTTGTGGGCAATCAGGCCTACAAGGGAGGGTAATGGGGGGGAGAACCAGGCCTGCAAGGGAGGGCAGTTAGGGGAAAACAGGTTGGCATGGGAGCAGTTAGGCATCAATCAGGCTGGCAGGGCAGTGGTTAGGGGGTGATCAGGCTGGCAGGTAGAAGAGGTTAGGGGCAATCAGGAAGGCAGGTAGGCAAGCAGTTGGGAGCTAGCAGTTTTTGGATTGTGAGAGGGATCCCAGATTGGAGAGGGTGCAGGCTGGGCTGAGGGACACCCCCCCACACACACTCCCTGCACGAATTTTGTGCACCAGGCCTCTAGTGTCTCTATAACATCCTTACCTACTTGCAACCTCTCATGACAGTGTAAGTGGGGAAATGCAATAGGGAGTGATGCACATGCAGTGATAATAAGAGTTGCAAAATCATATAAATATTAGAATCACTATCAGCATCAGAATGAAAATGAGGAAGACAGGGATTTTTGGTACTGTATAGTTGTTGCAGGGATGGGGGCGTGTGGCAGAGAAAGAGCAAATGTCTTAAGAGAAACACATGGCCTCTCGGGCTTTTGCCTGCATTAGGCAATATTTTCCAAATAATTTGGCAGAACTGGAATGAACTGGGCCAACATATGCCACGGTGGAAGCCAGACTCCCCGATCAGTTTAAGGCCGGGTGAAGCTGGCTTTAGACGAGAGTGAGTGGAGGGGTCTCCCTTTGCCCTGGCTGGGGTCTCCTCCTAACTGTCCTCTCCTCTCTGAGTAACTGTGAGTGACACTGGAATAAATAGAAAGTTCTTCCCACCTGCTGTCCACCCCCCCTCAGGCTGCAGGCCAGGATCCCAGCTGCTGACGGGTCTCTCCAGGCTTGGCACAGCCTTCCTTCACCCTTGAGGCAGCAGACTTCATTTCTCTCCCTGCGCCAAGCAGACCCCCCTGTCCGAGTGTGGAGGGAAGAGGGATGCGGGGGAGCAAGGCCTGCAGTTAACTTCACACTTGAGAGCGTTTCACAAATGAGTTTTTCTTCCCAGTGGTCAAAGCACGGAGGGACAGGCTTGTCTGAAGCTTGTAATGCAGACATCCATCTTCTTGGGGAATTTGTGTACTGAGTTGTCTCAGAAGCCACAGAATAAACTAAACTTCCCTCCCTCCCTCCCCCTAGTTTTTCCAACGGCACAGCTCGGCTAGAAACCAAGGTCCAAGTCTTCCTACAGCAATCTGCTCCCCACCGTGCCCCGATTCATCTTGTAATGCTCTCTCCACCATTTTATAAGAGTATTTTTAAGCTCTTTAAAAAAAGTCTCATCTTTCTCTTCCTACATGTCTGAGGTCTGGAGGACTTTGACAAATGTGGGTGGTGAGCAGGAGGTCGTGGTGTAGTTGAAAGCACAGGTGTGTTTTTTTATTTCCCACTTCAGGGCTGCAACACTGATGTTCAATCAACACATCACCGCTCATACACGTAGGTAGTGACTTTGGTTCTGAAATCATTAACCTTCACAGCAAGTCTGCGAGGGGCACATGACTTCTCTGGACCTAAGATTCCCCGGGTTGATGGCTTGCTCCCATCCGTACCACTGAGGAGATTTTGTATTCGCTATGTATTACTTAACTCTCAAGTAGTATATTAATAATCGTAGTTATAGAAGCACATTTTTCTGTAGTGCTTACCCTATGCCAGACACGTCTAAGTGCTGTAACATGCATTATTTCATTTATGTGAATCTCACATCACATCAATGGAAAAGCTGGGGGAAAAAAATCTCAACTCATCGGAGATCTTCATTCTACATGACGCCGTTTATACGGTCTTCTGGTCACTCCCTCTAAGTTTTCAGAAGGTGCTTTTCTTGTCATCTGCCACTGAGCCCAGGACTGACCCATGAAACCTCATCCCCCATCAACCTCATTGATTCTCCATCTTTTTTCCTCTGCTCTTCTTTCAGGTCCGTCATTCCCCTTTAATTACCTTTTTTTTTTTTTTTTTAAACCAGCTCATCTACTACCTATGTTTGCTTGAAAGGGACTTGGGAGGGTTCCAAATTTCTGGATTGGACAAAGAGGTGCCTTCCAAATATTTCAGACTGTTCATCGTTTAGGCCTCATTATATATTTCAGTCTTCTAGCAAAACTGTCTGCGTACTGCCACAAAACCACGGAGAGCATTGTCGAGCGGATAAAAATGCTATTGTTTCAAAGATAAAGATTTTTGTTTGAACTGAGCAAGCAAATGGTTCATCAGTGAATCGCCAACCATTTGAAAGACAGCGGGATGCTGTAAATATTTAATGCGGGAGAAAGCAAGCTAATCAGGGCCAATGGAAACGCATCTTGTTCAGGAGGATAGAGATGGTTAGGCTTCTTAAAGAGCCACTTCTAAAAATCTTCAGAATGAACAGGCCTTTTGTTCTCATCTGTTCCGGAGGAGGCTTCCTCACCTGCAAAATGAAGAGGCTGGAGAATTTCTTTGACAAATCGCTCATCTGCATCAGGCCAGCATCGGGACCAATGCAGGTCCGGTCTCAGAGATCTCCCAAGAGAGGTGCCAAGCCGGGCCAAAATGTGGGTGTAAAAAATCAATATTGTATTTGCTTCCAAACTAGTTTTTTTTAAAAAAATATATTTTATTGATTTTTTTACAGAGAGGAAGGGAGAGAAAGTCAGAAACATCGATGAGAGAGAGACATCGATCAGCCGCCTCCTGCACACCCCACTGTGAAGATGTGCCCGCAAGCAAGGTACATGCCCCCAGCCGGAATCGAACCTGGGACCTTTCAGTCCACAAGCCGACGCTCTATCCACAGAGCCAAACCGGTCTCGGCCAAACTAGTTTTTAAGAAGTTAAGACTTTACGTCCAGCAGGGACCTGTACTATATGGCAGAACATTGATAAATGTGGGACCAAAATAAAATAACTCCATCCATGTAGGCACCTATTTTGCATCTTTTTCTCTTTATCAACACTGTCTCATGCCCTGCCGATGGGGAGGATGACAGGGTACCTTTTGTGAGGCTTTGCACAAAGTTATAGAGTACAGGAAGCTTCCTAACCCCCACCCGGCTGTTTCCTTCCACGATCTCCCCCAGCCTCCCAGTACCTCACCTTCTTTTCTCTTTAGCCTGAATTACAGAAGAGGCCAAGCCACGATTTATGACCGTGATGATTCAAGATCCAGGGTTTGTACTGGAGAAGCAGTCACAATGGAGGGATGTATTGGCTTCCAGGCGCTCCATGTCCCAACAGTGACTATTTCCTTCTGCTACTGAAGAACCTTAGGTGGAGACAGAAGCAAGAATTAGCTTTCCTCCCTCTGACCCAGGATGAGAACCCCAGAATCTACATTACAAACTCCTGCAGCTAATTTTTGTGCAATTAATATTTTTTACCATTTTTTACCATTTCCTTCTGCTACTGAAGAACCTTAGGTGGAGACAGAAGCAAGAATTAGCTTTCCTCCCTCTGACCCAGGATGAGAACCCCAGAATCTACATTACAAACTCCTGCAGCTAATTTTTGTGCAATTAATATTTTTTACCATTTTTTACCATTTCCTTCTGCTAACTGCTGAAGACCCTTAGGTGGAGACAGAAGCAGGAATTAGCTTTCCTCCCTCTGACCCAGGATAAGAACCCGAGAACCTACATTACAAACTCCTGGAGCTAATTTTTGTGCAATTAATATTTTTTATATTTAACATTTTTATTATTGTTTTTTTTTAATGTATTTTATTGATTTTTTTTTTTTTACAGAGAGGAAGGGAGGATAGAGAGTTAGAAACATCGATGAGAGAGAAACACTGATTGGCTTCCTCCTGCACACCCCCTGTTAGGGATATATCCGCAACCAAGGTACATGCTCTTGACTAGAATCGAACCCAGGACCCTTCAGTCTGTGGGCTGATGTTCTATCCACTGAGCTAAAAAGGCTAGGGCTTTATTATTGTTTTTTTCAATTACAGTGGTACCTAGAGATACAAGTGCCCTAACATGAGATTTTTGAGATACGAGCGATTTTTGCTTTGAAATATGAGCAACAGTTGAGATAGGAGTAATCGTACTAATCGGCCGGCTGCATACGACCCACCAGTTTACCGCGACTCGAGCGTCTCATAGTTTCCCACGCCTCAAGGTGACGGAACGAATTAAACTCGTATCTCGAGTTACCACTGTAATTTATAACCACTCCGATACAGAGAAAGGTTGGGATGGAAGCTAACATAGGAGAACATATTGGGGAGGGGGAGGGGGCAGTGTTGGTAGGTGTGGGCCAGGGATGGCAGTCTGGGATGCCTCTGAAGACCTGAGAAAGTTAAGCAACTTTTGGTGGTTCCTCTGGCACATTCCTCTCCCTTATTCCCACCCCCCAACTTCAGTTCTGGATTGAGGTGCCCTTGGCTGGCCACAGAGCAGGTCCGTTCCTGTCCCCCTGTCCCCTCCTTCCCCTGGACCCAGAGCTGCTGCGATGAGCTGGCGCACAGCCCCCCTGGGAGCAGCGGTGATGACATTTGCATGAACATCTGTCCATTTGTCTCCAGATGCGGTCTGGCGGCCTCATTTAGGCGGAGGCCGCACACTTGTGGCCTTCTAATTATCCTCTGCACCTGCGTGTCGTCTTCGCAGCTGGCCCCGAGTCTCAGGGGACCGCCACAAGGCCCTCCCAGCTTCCCTGCCCATCTGCCAGCCTCTCCGCCCTCACTCTCCACCGTCAGGGTGCCAGCTGGCCTTTACCGACTCCATAACCAGCGCCAGAAACGGGGGATAATGTCCTGAGTGTGCTTCCACCTGGCTTTGCTAAAGTTTACCGAGACCCCCCCCCAAAAAAAAAAAAAATCCCGAGACCTTTCCCCTGGGAATATATTTATCCCATTAAAGAATTCTACTGCCCAAACCGGTTTGGCTCAGTGGATAGAGCGTCAGCCTGTGGACGGAAAGGTCCCAGGTTCGATTCCGGTCAAGGGCATGTACCTTGGTTGCGGGCACATCCCCAGTAGGGGGTGTGCAGGAGACGGCTGATGGATGTCTCTCTCTCATCCATGTTTCTGGCTTTCTATCCCTTTCCCTTCCTCTCTGTGAAAAATCAATGAAATACATATTTTTTTTAAAAAAAAGAATTCTACCAACCTTCATTTTATTTATTTATTTGTTAAAATATGTTTTTATTGATCGTAGAGCAGCAGTTCTCAACCTGTGGGTCGCGATGAGCCTAAGACCATCGGAAAACACAGATATTTACATTACGATTCATAACAGTAGCAAAATTACAGTGATGAAGTAGCAACGAAAATAATTTTATGGTTGGGGGTCACCACCACATGAGGAACTGCATTAAAGGGTTGCGGCATTAGGAAGGTTGAGAACCACTGTCCTAGAGAGAAAGGAAAGGAGAGGAAGAGAGAGATAGAGAAACCTTAATGAGCACGAGAGAGAAACATCCATTGGCTGCCTCCTGCATGCTCCCCACTGGGGATTGAGCCCATAACCTGGCACGTGCCCTGCTGGGGAACAGAGCCGGCAACCTTTCGGTGCATGGGACAGCGCTTACCAAACTGAGCCGCATCAGCCATGGCTTCCATCCTCCATTTCAAAATCTTGTTTGTCACTGCAGCAAATTAAACAAAATCGTTCTGTTTTGTCGCCAACAAATGGTTTCTGTCCTTTCCCTCTGCCTGCGGGCCTGCTCTAAGCTGCAGGCCAGAAACCAGATCTCTTGAAAGTACAAAGGCCGGCCTCGGAGCGCGGGTTGAAAGAATTGCGCCAGACACTCTAATTATTGGCGCTGCCAGAAATATACTCAGGGCTGCAGGTTCCCCAGAGAAGCTAACCTTGTCACTGTGCGTGGAGACCTGTCAGACTGTGGCAGGGGTGTCAGCTGGAACCTCCAAGACGCTTGTAGCCCAGAATCAGATGCCTTGATGGAAGCAGGCAGCTGACCCAAGGTTTGACAAAACAAGAATTGATTAGACAGGATGAAAGGGACGAGGGGAATATTATTGAATTTGCTGGCGTTGTCTTTGATGTTTTTTTTTTTTGAAGGATATACAAAGAACCCCTTTTTTCTTTATTCTTAGAACACCTTTTACCCTCAATTTCGCTGGCTACGGTTGTGCAAACCGAAATGTAACGCTGTTTGAACGGCGCCTTATTCCACTTGACCCCTCAGAATTCACGAAAGACATTGTAAGGGAAATCTTTTTTTTTTTTTAATATATTTTTATTGATTTTCTATAGAGAGGAAGGGAGAGAGATAGAAAGTCAGAAACATCGATGAGAGAGAGACATCGATCAGCCGCCTCCTGCACGTCCCACAGTGGAGATGTGCCCTCAAGCAAGGTACATGTCCCCGACCGGAATCGAACCTGGGACCCTTCAGTCCGCAAGCCGACGCTCCATCCACTGAGCCAAACTGGTCTCGGCTGTAAGGGAAATCTTAACAAGCTAATGAGTCACAGGAATGGGAGGACAATGATGGCACTAGTAACTGAAATGCAGCTGTATGATTATTATTATTATAAGCAAGAATATGCTCAGTTATAATAATAATAGCCGCCATAGCGTATTTTTGTGAGAACTAAACCAATCATCAGTGGAAAGGGTTGACTCCGGGGCCTGGTTGAAGTGTTTGCTCAGTAAATGCTAGATCTTAAGGTTATGGCTATGAACATAATTGCATTTGTGCATAATGGCATTTGGTGTGTAATTGCATCTGTGAGGCAGGAGTGTAGACATGAGGAGACAGTCAGCAGGCTGGCGTAAAGCGGGCTGTTTGTTCCATACGCAGAGGTGGCTGCTGGTATAGCTTAGTTACTTGCTGCTGCTAGACCCTCTGCCCTTATGCAAGGCACGGCATGGTCCTGGTTTGGAAGGTGACATCTGGGTAAATATCTGACGGTGACAAAGTGGCAAGCCTCACATATTTTAGAGAAGAGCGTTCCAGGCAGAGGGAACAGCATGAGCTAAGCCTTCAGACAGACACATGCCTGATGAGATGGAGGAATGGGCAGGAGGCAAGTATGTAAAGGGACTTAAGTGACAAAAAAAAAAAAAACCCACACAAACACAAAACCAACTGTTAGAACTAATAAACAAATTCAGTAAAATGAAGGATACATAAATAATTAGTATATCTCTCCCAGAGTACATTGGGACAAACCAGCTGTACATTTCTTACCTCTCTTCCTCCACTCCCTCCAAATAGATTCAAACATCACGGTATGAGACACTGTACCTAACTGTGCCAATGTCCTTTACCCTCTGGCCTTCAGTCTTTCTCATTCCCGAATGCAGTCATTCACTTAGAGAAACGAAATTGAGTTTCCTATAAAGTCCTACCTTTTTAGGATCTAGGCTTCTTAATGTTTTGCTGACCGTTAGGTAGAAATAGTTCATCACTTAGATATTAATTGTGTAGGTTTAGCAAAGATATACACAGGTCCTAGGGCAATAAACTGATGCTGATTTGCATGCCTACCCAGTTTGATTTTTTTTTATTATCTTAGCAAAAGGAATTTCTCATAAAAACAACTTACTAATAATTTCTACTTTATTATCCCAAGAGCTCTTATAAGAACATGTATCTCTACAATGGCATAAAACTTCTTTTTCTTATTAAGTATAAAACTTTAATTAAAGCATCAAAGCAATAAAGTCAAATTCTAATTCCTTTAAGTAGTCAATAAAATGGGAATTTGAAGAGAGATGAACAGTGGATTTTTTAATGATCCAATCTTTTTAAAAATTTAATTATATCCCCAAAATAAATTATCTGAGATAGTAAGTTACTTCTTTATAGGAGATAGGTTTTCCAATGAAGCTGTTATTATTCACTCAGTCAATATTAAAATAATCAGTTACAGGGAGTGTTGTGTCTACAAAATAAATGTCTGGTCTGCTAATAGACACATATAATCTCTTTGCAGATCATTTCTGTATAATTTTATTTTATGTACGTTTATCTCATCTTAGCATTCCTTATGGAAACAGGTAGTTCTCTCATTTTAGTGAATGCAAATACACCAGCAGCAAGCAACTATGCAGTTGTATAACTTTCAGCATTTGCTCCACAATATTTGAACACACCATCCATACCTTCAATTCCTTCTCCATCTTTGTAAATAACTTGTTTGACTTCAGTTGCTATAAAAAAGTGTTTAAGTTCATTTGATCTTATATATGTACAAGGGAAGAAGAGTTCTCTCCATCAATTCAATTCTGCCATTACACTCCTTGGGCACTGTAAATAATCTAACTTCTAAGTGTCTCTTCTTGTACATAGTTGCCAGTTCTCTCCTTTTTAAGATGAGTGATATTTAAAAAATTAATATGTGGCTGTTAAAAATTACATCTAACAGGAGAACCATTATCTTGAATGTTAGAGGAAGCAACAGTCTTTGAAAAGATGACTTGCTGTCGACTAAAATAAAACTTAAAAAATTGTCATGCTTTATGAAACCAAAAGAACAAACTAATATTATGATATGAAAATGATGGTGCCTTATTCATGAACCCATATTCGAGTATTTGCCACACAATACTCACTAAATAAATATTTTTCAATTTAATAGTTGAAATTTTTCTAAACTAAGAAAAAAAATACTGGTGTATGCATATAAACACCAAACTTGTCCTAGATAAATTTTGTAATTAAAGAATGAAAGGTAGGTAAGTAGATTGGATTAGATCAGTGGTTCTCAACCTTTTAATGCCGAGACCCTTTAATATAGTTCCTCATGTTGTGATGACCCCCCAACCATAAAATTATTTTCGTTGCTACTTCCTAACAGTGATTTTGCTACTATTATGAATCATAATGTAAATATTTGTGTTTTCCGATGGTTCTAGGCGACCCTGCTAGTGGTTCTCAACCTGTGGGTCGGAAAGTTATGAAGTAACAACAAAAATAATTGTACGATTGGGGGTCACCACAACAAGAGGAACTGTATTAAAGGGTTCCGGCATTAGAAAGGTTGAGAACCACTGGATTAGATAGATAGATACTTGAGAGAGGGAATAATTGAGTAAAAATAATAGGAATGGAAAATAGACTGGGCTCAGATTTCTTTTTCTTTTTTTAAATTAATTAATTTATTTTTATTGTTTAAAGTATTACAAATAGTAGCACATGTGTCTTCTTCCTCCTTCCTCTCCCCTCATTGGCTTCCCTGGGCTCATATTTCTTTGAAGCTACAGATCAATATCCTTCATGAATATAGAAACAACCCCCAAATATTAGAAAAATCAAAAGTAGCTATATATAAAAAGGCAATACAGCCCAATCAAGGAAAGTTATCGTGGGATTGCAAGGTTGGTTCAACATTCTAAGAAGAATCAATATAATTCACCATATTTACAGAATAAAGAAAAGAGTCATATGATCATTTCAATAAATACAGAGAGAGAATGTGATGTTGCCATCCCAATATTACCTCGCAACGACTTTAGATCAATGTGCCTCTCAGACCCGAAAAGACCCTCTCATTAGGTCAATACTTACGGCCAGAAGTGAGCAGTGTCTGCTGGTGTGTTCTAAGGACTGTGTGGGTATAAGGATATCACCTGGGAAATACTCTTTGCAAATGAAGCTCTTTGAAGCTTCTACCATGGATGAATAGAACAAAACATTTATCTTTGTCATCAGCATTTTATAAAGATCCGAGTTTGGAAAAAATGAATAAGAGAGGAGATTAGAAAGAGCTAAGGGGCCTTCACACTTTTTTAAATTTATTATGTTTTAGTGAGATTTGTGAATCTCATTTTGTGAATTTGTGAATCTCATTTATATAAAAGTCCCTCTGCTGAGAAATCGAACAATGCTTTCTCAGACTTCCTCTTCCGTTGTGAGACAATAAAGGGTAATGATGAGTCCCAAACATTTTTCCTTGGTAAATGTCTTCTTGTTTCCTTGGGGTGTTTTGCTTTATCACCTCAGGGCTCTGTCCTCTTACTTTGAGACAACAGCAGCGGAGTGTCTTCTCGTAATCCCTGGAGCAGGGCTCATGGTGAAGGGTTCTAATAATAATAAGGGTAGCTTATTCAGTTGCCCATTTCTTTTTTTTTAAATTAAATCTTTATTATTCAGATTATTACATTTGCTTCTCTTTTTCCCCCTCCATAGCACCCCTCCACCCAGCTCCCACCCTTCCCTCGGCCCTTAACTCCCTCCCATTGATCTCATCCATAGGTGTATGATTTTTGTCCAGTCTCTCCCTGTACACCCTTCATCCCTTTCCCCCTGAGAATGATCAGTCCACTCCCTTTCTGTACTCCTGATTCTGTTATATTCACCAGTTTATTCTGTTGATCAGATTTTTAATTCACTTAATTTTTAGATTCACTTGTTGATAGATATGTATTTGTTGTTCATAATTTTTTGGCTTTTACCTTTTTCTTCTTCCTCTTCTAAAAGAGTACGTTTCAGCATTTCATATATACTGGTTTGGTTTTGATGAACTCCTTTAGCTTTTTCTTATCTGTGAAGCTCTTTATCTGCCCTTCCATTCTGAATGATAGCTTTGCTGGATAGATTATTCTTGGTTGTAAGTTGCCCATTTCTTGCAATGAAATCCAATGTTCTTACCATGACCTACAAGGCCCTCCAACTCCACACCCTTGTCCTGTGACTGCCCGTTGTGCTCTCAGCTCCAGTCACAACTTCAGTTTCTCAAATTCATAAAGCCTTCCTGAAAGTTACGCCTACAGACATACCGTTCCCTCTGTTTCAGATATTTGTCCCCTCACTTCCCACCGGGTTAACTCCTGTTCATGCTTCAAGTCTCAACTTAAAGGTCTACCTCAGAGATACCGGCCCTGAACACACCCCATCCTGTCAAGGAATTGTTTTTCCCTATACTTTCTCTTATCGCCCTGTACTGTTTCTTCGTCAAACTTAGCATGATGTGCTGTTTTATATCCATGTGTGACCTTCTCCTTGGCCTCTTCAGCCCACTAGGTTGTAAATTCCACATAGACAGGAGCGACATTTGTTTTCTACACCATTGTGTGTCCAATGCTCACCTAATTCCTACCACGTACGTGCTCAATAAATCCTTATGGGTGGGGGATGGGTGAAAAAGTAAAGGAATTAAGTACAAATTGGTGGTTACAGAATAAATCATGGGGACATAAAGTACAACAAAGGGAAGATAGTCAATACTATTTTAATAACTATCTATGGTATCAAATGGGTACTAGATTTTTGGGATGATCACTTAGTAAGTTATAGAATGTCCAATCACTGGGTTAGATACCTGAAACTAATATAATATTGTATGTCAACTGTAACTGAAAAATAAAGCATTTTTTAAAACAATCCTTTTGAGTCAATGTTGAATGGACTGCTACCATCCTTCTGGACTCAAAACTTGATACTCCACTTTTAAGCCCCTTCAAATTATGTTACTATACTTAACTTTTGACAGCACAGTACATGTATTAAAATCACATGCATTACTAGAATGCTAGTGAAATTACTGTGGCCTGAAAGAAGAAGGCAGTGTTGAAAGTGAAGATAGATGGGAGTGTTAGAGACTCAAGCAGCTTCGCTACCTGTTTCATCCATCATCATCACCACGGGCTGCTGCCACATGTGATCAGATGGCTTAGAATAACAACAGTTTGGCAACAATTTTCCAGTAAATTTACTTTTCCCCACCGTTTCCTCATCAAAGCTCCTGTAATGGAAAGCAGTTAATTTTTTTCTTTTTAGTGGTCTCCTACTGTGTGCTTGACTCAGTAATAACCATCAGCAAAGGATAGCCAAGAAGTGTGTGTCACACACATCATCGCCTCAGCTACTAAAAATAGAATTATATGTTTGTATCTACCCGTGATCTTCCCATGGTTTGCCATTTGAAGCAGCATCCTAAAAGTTTGGGTAACAAGATTAGCTACACATCTGTAGCATCCATTTTTCTGTTGCTAGACAACTACTGTGTCTAGCTACAGTGCGACAATAATCAGAAAATTAATAATGTTGACCGTTTTCCCCCCAAGCCTAGTGGTTTATTTAATTAATTGGTTGCCAAGCACAGCGAAACCTATTTTGATGTGCTAAGACATTTAGAGCAGGGAGAGCAATCTCTAATAGAGCGAGAACCCAAGAGTTAATGGGACTCTATTGGAGATCAGCCCAAACTGCAATAACAGAATTCTAAGTTAAACATGAAGACATACGGTTTGGCAAGTGATTTGGTGACAGTGATTTATAATTGAAAATTGGAATGCCTCCAGGAAATCTCAGAATCAGGTCGTCTTTGTTAAAATGTATAGAAAGAGTCTTTTTCTCTTCTCTGAGAAATCGGGAGTGATGAGTATTTCCTGGGTCCAGGGCAATCTACTGATCAACAAAAAAAAGTAAAGGGGCGGGAAAATGGATGAAGTCCCTCTTCAGCCTTCTTGAGAAACCAGGAAGGGGCTTTTGGCAGGGAATCACAAATGGAAGAAAAACCATAAAAAACTTGCATAATACCTGGACTCTGAGAACTGGAAAAATTAGGAACTATGGCTAAGAATGAGACAGACATAGGGAGAAAGGATGGTGACAGAAGGCATCTATCTGCTCATAGGAAGGTACAAACGGTGTGATATGGTAGAATTCCGTGCTCATGGACAGGTAAGGAGCTGAATGGAGTCCTATGTAAGCAAGTGTGTTTTGTAAGTTTTCGTCACTCCGTAATTCCCAGTGGCTATTTTAAAACTACATGCCTAGCCCTAGCTGGTTTGGCTCAAAGGATAGAGCATCAGCCTGTGGACAGAAAGGTCCCAGGTTCAGTTCCACCCAAGGACGCATGTCTGGGTTGCAGGCTCGATCCTCAGTTGAGGGCATGCAAGAGGCAGCCAATCAATGATTCTCTCTCTTCATTGATATTTTTATATCTCTCTCTTCCTCTCCCTTCCTCTCTAAAATCAATAATATATATATATATATATATATATATATATATATATACATATATATATATTTTATTGATTTTTCACAGAGAAGAAGGGAGAGGGATAGAAAGTCAGAAACATCAATGAGAGAGAGACATCGATCAGCCACCTCCTGCACACCCCACACTGGAGATGTGCCCGCAAGCAAGGTACATGCCCCCAACCGAAATC
Source organism: Lasiurus borealis (assembly GCA_004026805.1). Classification (NCBI taxonomy): domain Eukaryota; kingdom Metazoa; phylum Chordata; class Mammalia; order Chiroptera; family Vespertilionidae; genus Lasiurus; species Lasiurus borealis. Next base: position 87,844 of record PVJN01002738.1, read on the forward strand.
GAACCTGGGACCTTTCAGTCTGCTCTATCCACTGAGCCAAACCAGTCTCGGCAATAAAATATATTTTTTTAAACTACATGCTCAATATGGTGTGTAGTGTTTTCAGTTATTTAGTGCTTGTCCAATGTTTTAATTAATCTGTTAGGAAAGGGTGTGTGGGTGTCTATCTGGTAATAGTCTATAAAAATTATTGACTATTTTCTTTCTCATTCCCTTCTTTTTTTAGAGTTAACATAAAAGATATTCACTTTTTTTTTCTGCATAAAGTTTTATTGTTTCCGTTTGGTCCGGTGGATGGGAGAGGGCCTCAGGGTGGCTAAAAGAATGGCTGGTCTTTAAGAGGTTCAGGCAAAAGTGCAGCAGGGGGGCCTCTCAAAGGCCTCTGGGCTCCAAAGGCTCCTAGTCAAGCTTGAGGGTGAGAGCCTTTTGAAGAGATACTTGCCCAAGCTGCAGAGTTGAGTCAGATGGAGCCCATCTTCTTGATGAGTTCCATCTCCTCATCCAGGAAGTGGTCCTCCAGGAAGTGGAAGAGATGAGGGTGTGTGGGGGTAAAACCCAGGGCATGCAGCTCCACAAGGGTCTGGATCAGCTTCCTCTCCAAGGCCATGCCGACTTCCACGGCGTCCTGAGTTTTGCTCACTCATCTCCGGAGGCTTCAGCACGTTCTGGAAGAGAATGCAGCCACCACGCTGGTTCTGCAACTTTAAGAGATGCTCAGTGCCCTTGCCCTCTTCCACCAACTCACGGAAAAAGTGGTCCATGCCGCCAAGAGCCACATCGTGGAGCTCAAAATAAAGGCCCAGACAGAGGGAGGTGTGGGAGCCGGCAGATGCAGGTTGGCCAGGTGCTTGACGGCAGCCTCCACCTCAGTGGTACCTTGAGATACGAGTGCCCTAACATACGAGATTTTTGAGATACCAGCCGTCGAGCGAGCGATTTTTGCTTTGAAATACGAGCAACATTTGAGATAGGAGTAATCTCGCGGATCAGCCGGCTGCACACGACCCACCAGTTTACCGCGACTCAAGCGTCTCATAGTTTCCTACGCCTCAAGGTTATGGAATGAATTAAACTCGTATCTCGAGGTACCACTGTAATTCTGACTAATTTGGGAGCTCACGGTTGTTCGACAATAAGGAGTTAAGATAGAAAAACAACAACAACAACACAAACCGGTGTGTTGGCTGGTCTTAAAGGTGGTCCCAGGTCTGTCCCGTCCAAACACTGTTGAAGCAAGAGACAGATTTGGGATCGCCGAGGGCACTCTCTATTCACTTTTTAATATAGCATAATTCTGCCCACACACTCCAAGTCCCCAAGTCTCCTCTCTCTCCCTCAGGCAGATTTAGTTGAGTCTCTAACACTTCCATCTATCTTCGTATTTATTTCTATAAATGGAATTATAGAAATAACCAGTTCTAATTATTGTATGTTCGGTTGAGTTATATAACTTCCAACAAGTAAAACTTAGGAATATTCAGAGTTCTCCTTTATGTTCCTTCTTAGGGGGAAATAAGCCATGAGTTAGGCTGGGGTAGTCAATGTTGGGGTGGCCTGTCCTGGAACCCCTTTATGGAGCCCGTGAACCCATCTCCGAGCCACTGTAGATATTGGCTGCTCATGGCTCTCACCTGAATTGTTTCTGGCCAAAGGGGCATCACTCCGGAAATGCCTGTGAGATGTTGTCCTCTCCCGCCCCCACGACTGATGGACAAGTGATTAAAGTACTGAGTTGTTGAAACTAGAGAAATCTGACCGGAAGGATACAGGAAATATACAAAAGATGTTGTTTCATTCCCAGGGGCCATCCTTCACGGCTTAACGGAATCACCCACCTGAGGTTATTCTTCTCCCAAGGGAGAGAAGTGTAACATCTACACCAACCCCCGCCTCTACAGCAAGAGAAGGTAAGCAACTGGCTGGGCAGGAGGCACAGACTCTAAAAGCTAAAAAACAAAAACAAACTAAAAGTGGCAAGAAAATGCGTTTCTGGGGGAACTAAATAACTGGCAGCAAGAACTCTGAAGACGGCATCGAAGGACAGAATTCTCCTTAGGAAGCACAGAGAGGGGGGTCAATGCTTACAAATGCATCCATCGTAGGAGCGGAACTAACATGAGCTGCAATTGGTAATAAGAATCATTACATAAAAACAACAGCGATAAGAGTAACAATGTCTATTGTTGGTTGAGCACCCGCCAAGGGTGAGGCTCAGTGCCAGGCTCTTCACGTTTATTCATCATCATCCCAACAACAAATCGCTAAGGCTGGAATGAGACCAACACCCATCTCTTCCCATTATGCCATATCGCCCCTTATTCCGTTACAAACGCACACAGGAAAGAGTCGTGGGAAACAGGCAGAAAACGACAAATTGGATCCTGAGCATCATTTTCTTTTCCTTAGCACCCAGCGTGGTGGGACTAGGCGCTTCATTTTCCTTGGTGTTTCCCCACGTTTTCTGCATTAAATCTGTACTTCAATACGTTGGAAAATTGTGAGCATATATGACTATACTTAATGTTCAAATATTGTGAAGTTTATGATCAATTCAATTCCTAAGTTAAGAGGCGTTTTCGTATACATAAGAACGCATTTAGCTTTCCCATCTATCCCTTTAGGCTTTAATGTACTAGTACAAACAAGTCCAAGGTTGTATAAAAGCCTCTTTAACGGACGTTCAGCACCAAGGACAGCAGCTGCAGGATGCCATTGTGAGAGTGGCTCTCCATTCCAAACTGAGGGCTGTGGCTCCTTTCCCCCTGCTTTCTGGAAATGGAATTTCCACTTTCATCCACGGTCATGCAGATTTATTTTTTTTTTAAAGAGAGAGAAAATCCTAAACGTCTCCCTTAAGTCATGGGTCTGTGGCTTCATGCCAGCCAGCCATGAATAAAAGCAGCCCCAGCAAATGCAATGGCTGTCAGATAAAAAATAATAAAAATAAAAATAAATTAGGACGCTAAGAACTCTACTTAGATTAAAATATACCTGGGTGCGGGGGCTCAGTTTTCTGGGATTATCGCCTAAAATTCTGTCCTTTGGTGGAGTAAGTGAAAATGCTCTGGCATGTCACCTTCTTTTCCCCAGGAAACCACTTTTGGCCCTCTCACAGGTGACCTTGACCCAGAAACTAAACTGCACTCCCATTTTATAGATGAAGACGCTGAGTCTCAGAGAACTTGAGCAATCTGCCAAGGCACATAGCTAGTTGGACGCAAGACCGAAACAAGAGACCAGGCTTCCTGGTTCTCTTATGCAACTCTTTTTTTTTTTTTAAAATATATTTTATTGATTTTGTACAGAGAGGAAGGGAGACAGAGAGGAATAGAGAGTTAGAAACATCGATGAGAGAGAAATATCGATAAGCTGCCTCTTGCACACCCCCTACTGGGGATGTGCCCGCAACCAAGGTACACGCCCTTGACTGGGATCGAACCTGGGACCTTTCAGTCTGCAGACCGATGCCCTATCCACTGAGCCAAACCGGTTTCGGCCTTATGCAACTCTTGAGTTGCCTCTTCCTGAAGAGAAGAGTCTGCCCTGGCTCCTCTTCTTAGTCCAGAAGCCACTGCACCCTCCCATCCCACCCGGGCCCTGTCCAGCCACACCATCACCACTTGATTCCCAGGAGAATTCAGCATCTGGCTCACCTCGCCTTCTAGCCCTTTCCCCATCCTCAGCTGACATTTCTTCAGACTTCAGCCTGTATCCTGAGGGTCACTGTTCCACCGGCTCCATGGGCAGGCCCAGCCCTCCGAATACCGCTTTTCTCTGACATCACTCTGCAAGGAGCCCCTCTGTCTGCTGCTGCTCCTTGCCGGATGGATGCTTCCTCTCAGCTGTCATTTAATAAAGCTCAAGCTAGGTTCTGGCCAAGTGGCCTACGTCAGGAGCTCAGAAACAAAGCAGCTTCATGCACTTCCTGCTTGCCCTGTTCTCAACCCAGCTTTTCCGACAAAAGAGCATTTTCTTTTCTTTTTTTTTTTTGCCTGATTTGTAGTTATGGGGTCCTGTCCTCTTACCCTACTCATGAGATCCTGCCTCAGTAATTGGCCAGCTTCCCCATTTCCTCTGAACTTGGGACCCTCTCTTGCTGGGCTACCTGGGGAAGGGTTCTTTCTTTCTTCTTCTTCTTCTTCTTCTTCTTCTTCTTCTTCTTCTTCTTCTTCTTCTTCTTCTTCTCCTTCTTCTTCTTCTTCTTCTTCTTCTTCTTCTTCTTCTTCTTCTTCTTCTTCTTCTTCTTCTTCTTTTAAAATATATTTTATTGATTTTTTATAGAGAGGGAAGGAGAGGGATAGAGAGCCAGAAACATTGATGAGAGAGACATCGATAAGCTGCCTCCTGCACGCCCCCTACTGGGGATGTGCCCGCAACCAAGATACATGCCCTTGACTGGAATCGAACCTGGGACCTTTCAGTCCGCAGACCGATGCTCTATCCACTGAGCCAAACCGGTCTCGGCAGGTTCTTGCTTCTTAATTCCACCCTGCAGGTTGTTGATTACATATTAGCCAATCCATATTATCCATATATTGTACCACTAAAAATGTCATTTTCATTTGGTTTAACTTAATATAGGAAGTCCTACATGAACACTAAGGCACCAGGCATTGTTGAATTGTAACTGGGTGAACTTTGAAAGGGAGGTTCTCTTCTAAGTGGTGTCCTCATTTTTGAAGGGCATGGCCTCTCTAGTTCCATACATGCTGTATAGTATGTATACTCAGGTATACGTATGACTGTGTGTGTGTACACACACATATGTCTTGATGCATGCTTGTTATTTTTCCTGACTACCCTTTAACATGGGAACATAATAGTTTGTCAATAAAAAAGAAGACAAGGCCCGCCCGTGGTCCTGCACTCTCAGCAGACACAGGGGGCTCCTGTTCACAGCTGGGTCCTCAGTGGGTGGGTTCTAACAGGAACCACAATCTTCAGAGGCTCTGATTTGAGGATGGCAATGTCATTCCACCGTAGGCTTGGCTTCCGGCCAAGAGAGAAGCAATACTCCACCCCAGAGGAGCCGGCACATCTGTTTGCTCGAGAGGAAATTTGGCTCAGTCACCGCGGGTCTCAAAGTGGAGCTGGAACAATTTTCCATTAGACAGTCTCATTTGCATTTTTCTTACTAACAGCTATTTAGAGAAGAGCGTTAGAGATGCTAGCTGATGATGACGGGAACTGGGTCTGCTTCTACCCACAGGCCTGCAGGCAGAAGGGATTTAGCAAAACTATCATTTAAATACTTAAGGGAAAACACTTTGAAAAGCAGATACTCCATCTCGCTTTTGTGTCAGTAATAGGCTTATCTTCTCAGGACTGTGTGTGGCGTAGCAAAGATTAGATTCCTCCACGTGCCATCCGGGTGATCTTAGACAAAGCAGTCAGCCTCTCTAAATCTCAGTTTCCTCATCTGTAAAATGGGATAAGAATATGTTTCTCGTAGGATGGTTGTGAGGACTATGTGAGACGATGTTTACATTTTACTGGGGCAGGCAGACAGGAAACAGTGATCAAACTAGTAAGTGTCTGGTTGTTTTGTGATGACTAGGAACTATTCAGGGTGCCATGACAGTGGCCAATGGGGATCCGCGTTGGTCCAGGGTACCAGGGGCGGCTTTATGTCTTAGGGAAGATGTGTGGAAGATGATGTCATTGTTATATCTAGTTATTGAAAGACAAAGGAGCATCTTGAGCCTATTATTAAAGTTTAGATTGGGATGCATAGCTTTGGGTCAAAGAGGCAGGTAATTGGCTATCTATTCATGCTATCTCGTTGTCTTAGTATTTCCAATGTGCTCGATGAAGCAAAATCAAGGAACTGACTGAATTAGAAGCAGGCTCTTACTTCTGGTGCAGGGTTCTCATGGTGGCACTACTGATACTTTAGGGGGATAATTCTTTGTGGTGGGGGCCTGTCCTGTGCCTTGTAGAGTGTTTAGCAGCCTCTCTGGCTTCTACTCACCCCCTAATCCTGCTCTCTTGCTTGGGTAACTGGACACACTTAGCTTCTCAGAGGTCCCTGCGAGCTCTGACTTGTCCACCCGACTTGTGCTTCAGGAGGTCAAATTAGGGATATTTCTCTGACCTCCTGGTCTCCCTTCCAGAACTTCATTTCCCTAGCTCCTCCTGCAACTGGAAGATGTCCAATTTCTAGAATAAATTTGACTCCCGTTCCATAACACTGACAGCATTTTAGTGATTGACCTTTGATTATATCTCTCTATTCCCTAGCCTTCCTCAGAACTGGAACTGCAGGAGCCACTGCTATTTAAACCATTATTATCGCATCCATCCCAAGGGAGGAAGCTGAGGGCATGAGTCATCACCCAGAACAGAGGCCGAGAGACGTAGGGCACGCTGTCACTTCCTCCCTAATTCAATAGGCACAAATACATTTCTCTCTACTCTGCCTGCTCCAAGAGCTCAGTTTGTTTTGTCCGCATCGGAAGACTGTAGACCGGAAGAAAATTAACTCTTTGCAGGTGGAAATACAAAGGCTTTCCCACAAGCAGTCCCAGGTTTAGGATTGAAACTTGTGGGGGCAGGTCCAGCAGAGCAGGGCCCACCAACCACATCCCGACTGAAAGTCGCAACTTTGGGATGCCCCGTCTTAGTGCCGGTTCCCCAGAAGCAGACGGAGAGACGAGGATCCGCAGCAAGTGTTTGCTTAACAGGTGATGAGAGAGAGGCATGGAGAAGTGAGGCAGGGCAGGCAGCCAATAAGGGGTTTGTTATCAAGCTAATGACTGCGTGGGTAACTGCAGTCAATTCCACAGGAGAGCTCTGGACCCAGGAGAGAACGCACTGAGTTATTCCATCTGGAGTTGATGACTTTGGGGATGGAAGGATCTTATGTTAATTCTTTTTTAAAAAATATATATTTTATTGATTTTTTTACAGAGAGGAAGGGAAAGAGATAGAAAGTCAGAAACATAGATGAGAGAGAGACATCGATCAGCTGCCTCCTGCACACCTCACAGTGGAGATGTGCCCGAAAGCAAGGTACATGCCCCCGACCGGAATCGAACCTGGGACCTTTCCGTCCGCAAGCCGACGCTCTATCCACTGAGCCAAACCGGTCTCGGCTTATGTTAATTCTTGCTGTGCACCATGACCTGCTCTGCACACAGAAGAGCCCAGCGGCCACAGATGCAGATGCTGGCAGCTGGACCTCGGCCAGCGTGTGCTAAAATGGTAAGGCCCAGGGGAATGTGCAGAGAGCACTGGCAGCATTTTATTATTCTCTGCAACAGCAGGCTTTGTGCCCAAGACGCAATACTCAGACAAAAACCAGATCTCTGGAAGGAAGGGCATAAAAATATTTAAAAAAGATCTTTCCTGTGTCTTGTCTCTCGTCTCAGGAAGTGGCTGACACCACTGTCTTTGAATCTCAGGTCCCGAAAATTGGATTCATCCCTACTCATATTCCTCTGGCCAGTTTAGAGCAATGTGGAATATGTCACATCTGTTTGCTCAGTTTCTTTCTTTTATTTTTCCCCTGGTCTTACAACATCTTCGGACTTGATGGTCATTCCTTCTTTTCCTCTTCTCTTGGTACCATTGGGCCAAACAGAGAAAGAGGCAGGAGATTGTTATTGGAAACTCCACAAGGTGAAATTTGATCATCATCAGCCCTCTTTGAGTGTAGATTATTTTTCTTATTGGGAAAACTTAGCCCACATTCCTTGGGTCTATAAGAGGGCCTGGCTCAACTTTATATCAGGGACATAAGGGAACACCGTAGAGAAATGGCCCCTTAATTTCATTCTCCACGTTGTGAGAATTTGGCCTTTTGGTAGAAAGGGTAAGGAGATAGATTATAGGAATATCACTGCGCACTTCTCTCCTGCAGGAAGTGCCTTTAGCCTATGAGGGTTTTCATGGTAAAGGGATGCGATGAACCAGGGCAGAGCTCCGGGGAGCTGGTAGTTCACTCTGACTCCCGAGGGCCAGCTCAGATGAAGCCTCTAAAGGAGGGGAGTTAAGGGTCTTGGAGTTCCTCTGTGGTCCAGATTATTCTAGACTCGAGTGTAGGGATATATAAAGGGATCCCGAGAAAGGACCAAACTAAGAATGAAGTGCTTCTATGACTGGAGTTCCACTTGTCATGAAACTCAAGGAAGAGAGAGTGAGTGAAAGAAAAATGGGGAAAAAGAAGAGGAAGAAAAAGAGGGAGAAAGAAGGGAGAGCTGGATTAGAGTGCTTTCTGTTGTGAAATGGTGTCATCTTAATTTTGAGATGACATCCTTAAAGCTCAGAGAGGTTAAGTGTCTTTCCTCAGATGACTTAGTCAGTGGCAAAACCCAGACTCAAACCCAGTCTGACTTACTCCAAAACGTATTCAACTTTGCCACCCAATGCAAGCATTATATTTGGCAGGCAGCTGGGTTTGGTGCAGCTCCCTGCAGAGGTGACGAGAGCCCAATACTAAATGCAAGTACCCAAGTGCTTCTCATTACCCATTCATTCACATTATTAATGACAACTGAGTAATAAATAATATTTGATAAATTACTACATGCTACACATTATGCATGCCACTCAATCTTCAGAACAACCTCATTGAACATTAGAATTACTCAGGGAGCTTTTAAGCATATAAACTCCTAGTGACCTCACCCTAGATCAATTATATTAAACTAGAGGCCCGGTGTATGAAGTCATGCACTAGTGGGGTCCCTCCATCTGGCCTGCGCCCTCTTGTAATCTGGGACTCCTCGGGGGATGTCGGTCTGCTGGTTTGATCCTGATCCCCACAGGCCAGGCTGAGTGACCCCACAGGTGTATGAATCCATGCACCGGGCCTCTAGTATGCATACAAGATCTTTGGTTAATCTCTTCCCACCCTCCCCCCTTCTCTCTGAGATTCATCAGTCTATTCCATGTTTCCATGCCTGTGCATTGAGTGTCTGCCCCCTGGTGGTCAGTGTGCATCATAGCTATCAGTCAAACAGTTGCTTAGGCTTTTATATATATACTAGAGGCCTGTTGCACGAAGAAATTCATGCAATAGGCCTTCCTTTCCTTGGCTTCCAGCACCGGTTTTCCTTCGGCACCTGGGACCCAGGCCTTCATTCTGGCCAAAGTCTGCCATGTTCATCTTCGCTGCAGACTCCAGCCGGAGTCTGCCATCTTCACAGCAGACTTCGGAGTCTGCAATCTTGTCTTTGTTGCGGCACTCCACTCCTTAAATTTCTTTACCCTCCCCTTCTCCCTCACCCCCACCCTTCCTCTCATAGCAGGCATCCTGCCCCACCTGGCCACTCGGTGTCTGGAACAGCTGGACGGCTGCCATATTTGACCTTCTAATTTGCATACTCGCTCTGATTGGCTGTGGGCATAGTGGAGGTCTGGTCAATTTACATGTTTGTCTATTATTAGATAAGATAGATTTTCTTAGGATTGGAACAGAGCATCAACATATTTAAAAAACTCACCCAGAATATGTAATGAACAACCAGGGTAAAGAAGAGTGGTACCCAGACTTTAGCATGTCTCAGAATGCCTTGGAGGGTTGAGAAATGATTTCTGGGCTTTCTCTCAGAATTTATGATTCAGTAGAGCTGGGCTGGGGAACCACAATTTTGTATTCCTAACAAGTCCCTAAGTGACACCAATGCTGCTGGTCCGGGGCCCTCAGTTTAGGACAACTTTGAGGATGGTATTCTAATCATTCCCACTTTATGTATTAATCATCTTAGGTTTGGTGATGACCAAGCCGGGACTTGCACTCCGATCCGTGATCCATGCCCTGAAAATCTATCCTCTATTTGCCTCCTCTCGTACAGAAGTCCTTGCCAAATGCTTCGCTGAAAAGCAGCTAGAGCTGAATCCCAACGTTGTAGAAAAGTCTGCTGGTGGGCTGCCCTAAATCAGTTCCAAATTCTCGCTGCCAGCTAGAAGGAAGGAGCGTTAGAGATAACAAACTAATTTAGCTCCATTAATCAAGATGATATTCATTGCTTCAAATCCGCTAATGTTGGAAGAAACACTTCTTCCAACATAACTTCCAAGTGCCTCCTCCAGGGCCTGAAAGGTCTTCTGAATAAATGTGATCTATTGAACCAGTGGTTCTCAACCTGGGGGTCGCAACCCTTTGGGGGGTCGAACGACCCTTTCAAAGGGGTCACCTAAGACTATTGGAAAACACCTATTTCCCATGGTCTTGGGAATCAACACACCACTTCTCGGTGTAGCAAAGTGTAGCCATGTAGTTTACTGTTGTCCTATGAAGACTGTTACCCATGCTACACCACGATTCAAGACAAAATTTCATTTATTTGTCATTAGAAATAAATATTTCACAATATCTAATTACATATTGTTTTTGTGATTAATCCCTATGCTTTAATGATGTTCCATTTGTAACAATGAAAATACATCCTGCCTATCAGATATTTACATGACAGTTCATAACAGTAGCAAAATGACAGTGATGAAGTAGCAACGGAAATGATTTTATGGTTGGGGGTCACCACCACGTGAGGAGCTGTCTTAAAGGGTCCCGGCGTTAGGAAGGTTGAGAACCACTGTTAATTGAACGGGCTCGGCTCTCGGTGCCGCCTGCCTAGGCAGCTAGGATGTTCCTTAGGAAGCACAGCTACTGTTCCAGGTAATCCGTGGGGCAAGTCTCAGGTGCTCCCACGACGGAGGGCCAGGCTTCCGTGGAATTCAGGGATGGTCCCCCAGGTCAATTTAGACCTTTTGTAAATGTCAGACACGAAAGCCAGAGAGCACCACGAGCGAATTGATTACACATTCGGTTTCTTCCCGCATTTTCTTTTTATTGGCGCAGAGGTGAATTTCAAGGCCTTAAGAACCCAAGGGATTGCACTTGCAACTTTAATTTTCTATCGAACTTGTGAGAGAGGCTAAACGCTTCAAGGTTCTTGAAGGAGGCCAGCCTTCTGTGTGTGTGCTCTCCCTCCCACACCTTCCTTCCACTCAGGCTTTCTCCTTCCTGTGGAAGAGGGGGATGGAGCGGAGCATGCCACGATATTATTCCCTGACTCTGCTCTCTCCCTTCCATCTTCTCCCTGATGATAATTTTTTTTTCAGAGCCATTCAATAAACAAGCTGATAAGAAACAGAAAGGGAAAAAAAAAAGGTTTTGTGTAGATTCTCTAAAAACAGAGCCTGAGATGAACTGTGCGAAGGATGGAGGGAGTGCCTTCAGGTCCCCTGAGAGAAAGAAGGTGAGGCCGGACAGGGAAAGAATCTGGGTCAAGATGATCCCCTGGACTGAGCTGGACCATGAGTTTGTCACAGTGTTCCTTCCTTTGTGCCCTGTGTGAGCTAGTGAGTGGCTGGAAGATGGGAAGAGCATAATACCTCCGGCAGGAAGGAAGCGATGGGTAGAGGGAGGGAGGAAGAAGGGAGTGAAGGAAAGAGGGAAGAAAGGACGAAGTAGACTAAACTCACTTATGTTAGTAACAAAATGGTACAGGCAGGAAACAATTCAGGTCTCCTTATTGTCACTGCAATTATATTAAAAGAAAATACTAGTATATGTAACATCCAATACAATCAGACAAGAGAAAGAACAAGAGTTACAAGCACTAACATATAAGAAAGGCACAGGCTGAGACCAGTTTGGGTCAGTGGATAGAGCGTCGGCTTGCGGACTGAAAGGTCCCAGGTTCGATTCCAGCTTGGGGCATGTACCTTGCTTGCGGGCACATCTCCACAGTGGGGTGTGCAGGAGGTGGCTGATCGATGTCTCTCTCTCATCGATGTTTCTGACTTTCTCTCTCCCTTCCTCTCTGTAAAAAAATCAATAAAATATATTAGAAAAGAAAAGAAAGGCCCAGGAAAAAATAGTACTATAGGTAGGTGATAAAATTTTCTATCTGAGAATATAAGAGATGCATTGTATTTTACATTGGAAGCATTTTCTAATCTAGGTTTCCCTGGATCTTAACTTTCCCTTTATGGTGGCTTTATGTTGTTATATGAGGTCTTTTTGGGGTAAGCAGTGGTGAAAGCAGTGAGATCTCAGGTAAAGGGCTGCATGGCAAGCTAACTGCTTGCTGCCTGAGAGGTGGGCCCCGACCGTCTGGAGTTAGCTGAGCCACTCTCCTCTCCTCAGATACTTCTGTGGTGGATGGAGAGTTTCGATGAATTTGCATATGAGGAAAATACACTCTTGATACATGTGTCCCTTTCTGCAAATAGAGCCAAAATATACTTTTCCCCTAAGTGTTAAAAGAAAAAAAAGAAAGAAGGAAAGACTGTATGATAATAATACAGTTGCTATGCTTTTGGTGCTAAGTCAACTCTCTGATAATCATTAAATGGTAAAGATCTGGAAGGCGGTATCGTTTCAGCTGGGAAGCTTCTCGTAGGAATAAACAGAAGGCATGTGGGATGATAAGGAAGCAAATCATCTCGCAGAGTATTTTCAACTCTCAAAAAAAAAAAAAAATCCAGCTGAGCGTGAACTTGGCCACAACAGGAGCTATCTGAGCCGTCCCACCAGCTCATTACACATCGCCCACCTGGCTGAACAAAGTGAGGATCGCTTAACTGGGAAGCGATAATATTTTCAGTATGAAAAAGCGTTAACGGTCTTTTTGCCCGCGAACTCCGATACTGAGAATCACAAACCAATTACAAGCAAAACAGGAGGATTATGAGGAAAACAGGAAGGATCAGGGTGCAAGTGTTTTTGCTGAGTGCCTCCGCCTATCCGCTTTGCGAGCCTAGAAAAGCTACTTAACTTCTCGGAGCTCCTGTTTTTGCATTTTATAGCGGGATTATTACCAATAATGCAGTGAGAGGGTATTACTAAAGTGGATAAAGCAAAGGAAGCAAAGGATATATACATACACGGTGTGTGGCAAAAGTAGGTCTACGGTTGCGGGAAACACAGGATTTATTCTTTTTTTTAAAATATATTTTATTGATTTTTTTACAGAGAGGAAGGGAGAGAGATAGAAAGTCAGAAACATCGATGAGAGAGAGACATTGATCAGCCGCCTCCTGCACGCCCCACAGTGGAGATGTGCCCACAAGCAAGGTACATGCCCCCAACCGGAATCGATCCTGGGATCTTTCAGTCCACAAGCCGACGCTCTATCCACTGAGCCACACCGGTCTCGGCACAGGATTTATTCTTGCATTATTGGTTAACGATTGTATTGCTTTCCATATAAACAACTGTCACCTCACCTTTGCGACTTTTGTGTCAGAGAAATAGTGATGGATGTTTCTAGTTTCTTGGGGTATATTCCTAGAAGTGGAATCACTGGGTCAAATGGGAGCTCCATTTTTATTTTTTGAGGAAACTCCATTCTGTTCTCCACAGTGGCTGCACCAGTCTGTATTCCCACCAGCAGTGCACGGAGGTTCCTTTTTCTCCGCATCCTCGCCAGCCCTTGTGGTTTGACTAACTTACTTTTTTTTAAAAAATATATTTTATTGATTTTTCACAGAGAGGAAAGGAGAGAGATAGAAAGTCAGAAACATCGATGAGAGACATCCATCAGCCGCCTCCTGCACGCCCCACACTGGAGATGCGCCCGCAAGCAAGGTACATGCCCCCTACCGGAATCGAACCTGGGACCTTCCAGTCTGCAAGCCGACGCTCTATCCACTGAACCACACCGGTCTCGGCCTAACTTACATTTTTAAATGCTTTCTAACATAGGAACTCAGCTGGGAGCTGAGTCTTGCCCAGGTATGACAGCAGGACAGTGTCATGCGCTTGCAGAGGGTCCACCGTGTGGGTGACACCAGGAGAAAAGTTGCTCTGAGCAGAGAGCAATGGCTCTAAAGCACAATGCCTAGCCTCATGGTGTAGGTCTTTTTTGGGGGGGCATTTGGGGACAAGGCAGAGAGCATGGCTTCAGGAGGCTGCCCACTGACCCTCTTTGGGGAAGAGTTGGAATGAGGTAGCTTCCCACATTCAATGAGGAAGCACACACTGGCGTCTTCTCTTACGTGTCTACCTCCAGATTGGGTGCCCAGACTGGGGCTTAGGATCAGGGATAGTCTTTAAACGTTGGATGGTGAGATCCTTTCTAGAATGGCCCTGGTTGTTCATTCTGACTGCATTGAAGAGCCACCCCAGAGCTTTTAAGAAATAGCAAATGTACAGCCAAACTCTCTAGAGATGCTGATTCAATTGCTTGAGGTGAGTCTAAGAGTTGGGATTTCTTAAAAGCTCCCTTGGTGATTTTAATGTGCAATCAGGGGGCCAACTATAGGTCTATATAGTCCTTGAGGAACACTGCGGGAGTGCCCGTTCTGGAGAGAGCCGGGTCCCAGGCGTCCGGGCTGAGACTGGGAACTGGAGCCAGTGCCAGCCCGCGGAAAACTCCCGCCCTGCCGAGGGCATCCCAGCTGCACGGTCACGTCCCGGTTAGAACAGGTGTACCCTCGGGGGGTCTGACACTTCTAGAGGTGGGGAACCCTTAGGAAGATCCAGAAAAAAAAAATGAAAGAAAAGATTCAGGAGTCTGAAATATGAAATATATGAGACAAAGTCAAACGTTAGATTTGTTGCCCTCACCAGTGTGGCTCAGTGGATAGAGCGTCGGCCTGTGGACTGAAGGGTCCTGGGTTTGATTCTGGTCAAGGGCATGTACCTTGGTTGCAGGCACATCTCCAGTGGGGCATGTGTAGGAGGCAGCTGATCGATGTTTCTAGCTCGCTATCCCTCTCCCTTCCTCTCTGTAAAAAAAAGTCAATAAAATATATTTTAAAAAAAGAAGTTAGATTTGTTTAGCCTGGAGAAGTTGAGTTAGGAGAAAAACGGTTAGTAGAAACAAAGTTAATTTTACAACCATCCTTAAGTATGTACATATATTCATTCCCCCATGAAGAAAAACCCAGTATACAAAAATTTCCAGATGTGTGAAACAGACACAGGAGGAGGTAATTATTTACACCTACGCTGTACATACACACACACACACACACACACACACACACACATACATAGTGACAGGCAGATGTCATTCTAAGCTCTGTGTAGAGCTGTGCATACATTCATTGATAAAGCCCTTATAAAAAGCCTCTGAGACAGATACAGATATTATTTATTTGTTTAGCATAAGGAATCTGAGGCATGCAGATTAAGTAACTTGGTTTAGTTATCTTGTGGATCTGAAATTTAAATCAAGCAGACTGTTTGCAGAATCTCTGGTCTTAACCATTGCTTTGTACCACATGTACATATGTCTATACGTGAGTTATGTGTGTATGTGCATCCATACATATGTTATAATGCTGTATGCAAATATAGGTATATCTATATAGATATGTGCACATCTACATACTACATAGGTAGATATGGACTGCTATGTGTGAGCACACATACAGATTTTCCTATAGATGTGTAGGTAATGTCTTAAAGAACATATATACACATTTTGCTTTACAAAAAGATGCACAGTTTCCTTTAAATAATAAGCATAGTGATTTAAATAATGATTTATAATATCAGGACTCACAAATGAGTAAGAAAAATTGTAAAGAGGAAAATACTTCAGTTATCATGTGATAACCCATTACAGTATAAATCCTTTGCAGTGAAAGTGTTTAGAGACAGATTAAAGGGAAGTCACAAGCAGTCAGATGGAAAGTCTTGTGCATTTGTTCTGGGTTACTTCAGCATGTGATGGATAAATTTGGCGAAAAACGCATTCCTTCCGGGATTTTCCCACTGACCAAGAAACCAACATCAAAGGCTGACTTTCAAACGTTAAGGCTCTGTTCGTTGGTGGCTCAGTGTCTCCTTGGTCCTTAATTGGCTAAAGGGCGGTAAGGGAGTTCAGAGAATAAAACCAGATTGTGAGGACAGGATATGAGTTCATTTACATGAAGGACCAAACAGGCTACATTCATCTATGCCGTTAGAAGTCCTGATAGTGATTGTCCTTCAGGCAGATGTTCTCAGCCAGGCCTAATGCGGTGCCATGGGGACACCTGGCAGTTTCTGGAGGGAAATTTCATTTGTCACCACGGTAGGGGCCAGGGTGCCGCTATAAATATCCCACAATGCATGTGTTGTTAACAGTACCTGGGAAGCTCCTTTCTGAGGAAGTTCAGGAGTGGCTGGCTGGTCCAGGAGGTGAAATCTCCTTTGAGGATGGTTGAAGATCAGGAGGAGGAGGCCGAGGCTGTTTGAGATGCGGGAAGGCAGCCTTTGCCTGTGGAGGAGAGGATTGAGTGCATGAGTCCCCGAAATATTTTGCCATCTCTGCATGTAACAGAGCAGCATGTCAGAGGCGAGACCCCTACATGCACAGGTCTTCCAGCTACCAGGTCACAGGGGGATAAGGGATGTGTCCTTTAGGGAGGGGACTGTATGGCCCTCCTCTTCTATAGTTTCATCTTTTCTCTGTGTGATGATTGAACTACAGTCTCATCAGATTTTATTGGACATGTTTTGGGTGTGGCTTTTAGGGAATTAACTTTGGGGTCTCTTAAGGGCTCACCTCTCTAGCCCCCTCTGTACGCAGGGTCTACCACAAATGCTCTATTGTTTCCATCTTCTTCCCCTCCTCCCCAAGGGACCACGAGTGAGTCAGTCCTGGATCTCCGGGAGGACTAACGCGGTGTTTTATTAGCTACTCGCCTCGATTCTCTCGCTCTCCTGGGAGAGAGAGGACATCTTTTTTCTTCTTACAGAGCGGAAGCTTCCTCCACATTATTTTCCCTTTCTTCCCCACCTTTAGCTTCCTATGTTCCGGTGGGACCCACTTTTCTGTCTGCGGGAGCCACGAGCCTCTGGGCTCTGTCTTAAAGGTAGCGGTGGTCACGGGTTGCCGGGAGGAGAAATATCCTCAGGGAACTGTCAGTATCACTGCAGCCAGCACAGAGCTTCTTCAGCTCTCAGAGGGACTTTAAGATACAGTGGTACTTCGAGATACGAGTTTAATTCATTCTGTAACCTTGAGGCGTGGGAAACTATGAGAGGCTCGAGTCACGGTAAACTGGTGGGTCGTGTGCAGCCGGCCGATCCGCGCGATGACTCCTATCTCAAATATTGTTCGTATTTCAAAGCAAAAATCGCTCGCTCGACGGCTCGTATCTCAAAAATCTCGTGTGCTAGGGCACTCGTATCTCGAGGTACCACTGTATATAAAAACTCAGGCCCCTGGATTGAACAAATATCCATGTGACTATTCAGCACGTGTGGACGCTGCTGAACCTCTGTGAATTGTGGATGTGGGCGGACGAGCATTTTCTCTGGCATCTTCATCCAGTATTTTGGGGAGGCTCTCCAGATACCAGCGAACGAAACGAAGATCTCTGCCCTCACGCAGCTTTCACGCTGGCGGGGGAAGATACGCAGTAAGTGCTAAGCAGCAGAAGAAAGTGAATACAGTGGCACCTCGAGATCCGAGTGCCCTAACATACGAGATTTTTTGAGATACGAGCCGTCGAGCGAGCGATTTTTGCTTTGAAATACGAGCAACAGTTGAGATAGGAGTCATCGCGCGGATCGGCCGGCTGCACACGACCCACCCGTTTACCGCGACTCGAGCGTCTCATAGTTTCCCACGCCTCAAGGTTACGGAACAAATCAAACTCGTATCTCGAGGTACCACTGTAGTGTGTTAAGGAGCGATTAGTGCTCCAGGAGGAAGAAAACGCAGAGCAGGGCAGGGCGGACCGGGCGAGCAGGGAAAAAGCACGTTCACGTGTCTCCCTGTCGGTGGCGATGCCCGACGTCGCCATTTCAAGAGCAACCTTCTTGCCCCCGAGCCTCGGTGAATCAGATCCTGACAGCGAAGCCTTCCCTCCGGGTTCGCTGTGAAGGAGAGGCCCTCACGCACACAGGCCTCTGGCTCCGTTTCCGAGGGTCCCTGCTAATTTTGTTAATCCCCGGGACAGAGGCAGGCTGCCAGCTGCCACACTTCTCAACTGGTTCCGGCTGTAGAGCAGCAGAATGTATGATGTGGCTGTCGAGGTGATTAACAAAATCTGGGCTTTTACGGGGAGGGACATGATTCTCATTTAAAAAAAATTTTTTTTTTTTTGGAGAAAAATTGTAAGAGTCACAAATCAACACTCCGAAGTCAGTCATCAGATATACTTCTTTCTGTAAAATAATATTGTTTTCCGTGTGTCTCACGAGCATCAGGATCTTTTATTGGTTACTCTCATCAGTGAATGACAGGATTCTATTCCTACTTCTACATGGTCCTTCTCCAAGGTAGAATCGACTTCACTAAAGAAAGCAGCGAAGCTTTGTAAAAACCCGTATTGAACAGGGAACGTGAGTGATAAAATAGTAATTCTCCTCAAGGATATCTTGGAGAAAAAAAATACAGTATTGCCGAAACCGGTGTGGCTCAGTGGATAGAGCGTTGGCCTGCGGACTGAAGGGTCTCAGGTTCGATTCTGGTCAAGGGCATGTATCCTGGTTGTGGGCATATCCCCAGTGGGGGGCGTGCAGGAGGCGGCTGATCGATGTCTCTCTCTCATCATCGATGTTTCTAACTCTCTATCCCTCTCCCTTCCTCTCTGAAATCAATAAAATATATTAAAAAAAATACAGTATTTACCAGAAATAACAAGTTATTTTCTCTGCACTTCTAATTCTACTTGGGCCAGCAGGGTCTGTTTCGCCAACTCGAGACACACATATGGTCACGCTAGAATGAAATCTGCGTGAGGGCAGAGATCTTGGTTTGGTTCGCTTGGTTTTGCTTTAAAAGGAATCACTGCCAAAGCGCAGGAAATTCCAGCATTCCCATTTTTAAGCCTCCCACCCGCCCTGAGTTGTCCAAAAGGATGTCCTTCGTCCAGTGAGGTCCATCCTGTATCCTTGTGCGGCAAGCAGAGGGGATGCGCCTTGTGGTCCTCTGCCTCCTGCTGTCTCAGGGTGGGGCTGCCGAGGACTGGCTGTTTGTGGCTTTATTTGTACAAGCTTTTATGTGAATATAAGTTTTCATTTCTCCAGATTGAATGCCCAGGCGGATGTTGCTGGGTTGTCTAAGCAGGTCTGATTTTTGTTTTGAAAGAAAGAGTCGAATTATTTTTTTCAGAGTGATTTTGACATTTCATATTCCCACCAGGAATGAGGAAGTGACACTGTTTGTCTCCTCACTGGCATTTTTTCCCCTAACCATCCTGCTCGGTGAAAATAGAGTGACATCTCATTATGTTTCTAGTTTACAGTTTCCTAATGGCGAATGATGTTGAGCATCTTTCCACATGTTCATCTGCCAGCTGCATACACTTTTTGGTGCAATATCTCTTCGTGTCTCTGGCCCATTTTCTGATTGGATTGTTTGTTTTTTACTATTGAATGTTGGGAGTTTTTATTGAAATATATTTTATTGATTTTTTCCAGAGAGGAAGAGAAAGAGATAGAAAGTCAGAAACATCGATGAGAGAGAGACATCGATCAGCCGCCCCCTGCACGCCCCACAGTGGAGATGTGCCCGCAAGCAAGGTACATGCCCCCGACTGGAATCGAACCTGGGACCTTTCAGTCCGCAAGCCGACGCTCTATCCACTGAGGCAAACCGGTCCCGGCAAGGGAGTTTTTTTTTCTAAATACAAATCCTTTGTCAGATATGTTATTTGGTAATATTTTCTGCAGTATATCACTTGTTTTTTTTTCATCTTCCTAATAGGTTTTTCTTTTTATAGAACTAATTTTTAAAAATTTTGATGAGGTCCCATTTATAAATTTTTCCTTTCATCTACTTACTTTTCATTCAACAAATAACGGTTGTTTGTCTACAATTTAGAAAGATAATGTTCTAGGCACCCATAGGAATCAAAGCTGTGCCCTTGCCCGAATCACTGAACTATTCTGTATTTATTTAGCTTTCTTTTAAAATGTTTACTGAGATGGTGCCAATGTCAAGGCACTTCCAGTCTAGTTGGGGATACTGGAGGTAGACCCAAATAACTAATATTACATAACAAGTGCTAAATGCCATGGGAGAGGCAGAGATACATTTTATAGAAAGAAAATGGATTTTGGATGAGAGGGAAGTAGCAGGTGGTTTCAACCACTGTGATGCCAGAGAATGCCACAAAAATGGTATAGAAACTTGCTTTGTAAACTCTTTTTTTTTTTCCAGGTTACAATGATATTTTTTAGATAGCTAACAATAAATCTTATTCTGCCGAGACCGGTTTGGCTCAGTGGATAGAGCATCGGCTTGCGGACTGAAAGGTCCCAGGTTCGATTCCGGTCGGGGGCATGTACCTTGCTTGCGGGCACATCTCCACTGCGGGGCGTGCAGGAGGCGGCTGATCGATGCCTCTCTCTCATTGATGTTTCTGACTTTCTATCTCTCTCCCTTCCTCTCTGTAAAAAAATCAATAAAATATATTTTAAAAAATATCTTATTCTGTGCAGAGCAATTAATTCCATGATATCAATTAATAACAATCTTGCACGATAGCAGAGAGGACTGCACCCTATGTTTTATTTAGGGTATCGCGGATTCAATGAAGTTAAGGAACTTGCCCAAGGTCATACACACGGGAAGTAGTAAGGTCACACCGGCACTCCGGTCTGGTGATTAATGTTCTTTTAATTTTACCCAGAATCCTCCCCGAGGCATGTCCTTTTCCTGCTCGTACAAACTCATCCATCTTCTGGATAAGAAATGAACTGCCTGATCCACATTTTAAAAAGAATTCACCATACATTTCCTTGGTCTACAAAAGTCAATGAGCTCTTCTTGACAAAGGAAGAATCCATTAAAACCCTAGTAGTGGTCAAGATCATGCCACCAATAGAAAGTGAGCACTGCCGGTGGGTCGCAGGGGACAAAAGAAGGGATGGATGTTGCTGGGATTCGGTAGAATTCTGCCGGGTGACACAGCTCAGGGGGAAGTCGTTAAGGAAATAGCATTTTAGCTCCTTTTCTTTTCTTTTTTTTTAAAAATATATTTTATTGACTTTTTACAGAGAGGAAGGGAGAGAGATAGGAAGTCAGAAACATCGATGAGAGACATCGATCAGCCGCCTCCTGCACGCCCCACAGTGGAGATGTGCCCGCAAGCAAGGTCCATGCCCCCAACCGGAATCGAACCTGGGACCCCTCAATCCGCAAGCTGACGCTCTGCCCACTGAGCCAAACTGGTCTTGGCTTAGCTCATTTTATTGCTGGATCCTTGTGACCCACGTCATCTTCCCAGGCCACATCTGTCGTGGGGGTGATTTTTAAAGAACCCCTAATAGCTCTGGTGAAGAATTGACGTATGTGTTTCCGGCCTAAAGGAGTACAGATAGGGAAGTGGGGCTCTTTCCCATTCATAATGCAGCCTGGATTTCCATCTGTACATCCTTTCTGTCTTATTTCTTTTTTAAAAATATATTTTATTGATTTTTTTACAGAGAGGAAGGGAGAGAGATAGAAAGTCAGAAACATCAATGAGAGAGAGACATCGATCAGCCGCCTCCTGCACGCCCCACAGGGGAGATGTGCCCACAAGCAAAGTACATGTCCCCGACCGGAATCGAACCTGGGACCTTTCAGTCCCCAAGCCAACGCTCTATCCACTGAGCCAAACCGGTCTTGGCTCTGTCTTATTTATGACCTTGCCCAAATCATGGAACTCTTCTGTATTTGTCTTTAAAAAAAAAAAAAAGATATATATTTTATTGAATTTTTACAAAGAGGAAGAGAGAAGGACAGAGAGTTAGAAACATCGATGAAAGAGAGACATCAATCAGCCGCCTCCTGCACACCTCCAACTGGGGATGTGCCCGCAACCAGGATACATGCCCTTGACCGGAAACGAACCTGGGACCTTTCAGTCCGAAGTCTGATGCTCTATCCACTGAGCCAAACCGGTCTTGGCTGTCTTTCTTTTAAAATGTTTATAACTTAGGCAAAAAAATGTTAGGGCCCTGGGAAGAGGTGAATTTGTATATCAGGTCCGTTTTACCAACACCTGCACAACGTCAAGGAACCTTTGAACCCAGCCCTTGTTCTCGTCAGGACGCAGACATTGTCGTGCCACACGTGGAGAGTCATCCGTTCACAGTCTACATGCAAACGTTTATTTACTCTGATGGGCTGGAATCCGGCCGCAGAAGCAAGGTCTTCACAATGTCTGCAGTGGATACAAGCGTTTCCCCGTGACTTACTGTACACCAGCAGGAGGCACCTGCAGGGAAACATTCATGAGCCCTAGCTGGCTTGGCTCAGTGGATAGAGAGTCAGCCTGCGGACTGGAGGGTCCCAGGTTCGATTCCGGCCAAGGGCACATGCCTGGGTTGCGGGCTCGATCCCCAGTGGGTGTGTGTGCAGGAGGCAGCCAATCAATGATTCTCTCTCATCATTGATGTTTCTCTCTTTCTCCTTCTCCCTTCCTCTGTGAAATCAATAAAAATATATTTAAAAAAAAGGAAAGCATTCATGAACTACCCGCAAACATTTGTGCCGATTTATTCCCACTGCTGAGTTCACCTCATGGTGCTTGTTCACCCACAATCAGACAGCTCCAGGGGCAGTGCCTGACGGAAGCAAGGCAAATGAGTTCTTCCAGGCAGTTTAATACGCACTCTGGGAAAGAGAAAACGCGCCTCAATCTTGGATCCTGATCGAGGAAGAGAAGAAAACCTGAAGCTGTGAGGTGTCATCGTTTGAAGCAGAGAAGAGGAGGAGGAGGAGGAGGAGAGAGAAGAGAAGGAGAAAGCAGGTGGGAGTAGGGAGATGGAGATTCTAGTTCTCCTTGGGGCCGTTAGACCTAGGCTTCTGTCTGTATAACAAAAGGTAAGAATAAGGACACTAGACAAATACGTTTTCTCCTTTCTCTGGGAGACCACACAGAACACAATACGTATAGCAGTGGTCGCCTCCAGGGAGAGGAAGGGAGAGGCTGGGAGACAAGGCTGGGAGCTGTGTACCCACTGACACATTTCAAATTCTGCATCACGAAAACACAGACAAGCACAGACAAGTAAAATGAAATAATACAAAACAAAATACAAACTTCCTTCCCCTTTAACCAGCTTGTCGGTAATAAAATCCCTGGAGGAGAGGCAACCAGATCTTCAGAGAAATCAATTTAATCTTTTACCTCCCAAGTTCCCTTCTTGGAGGTTGTTTTTTTTTGTTTGTTTCTTTTTTTTTTTAAATATATTTTATTGATTTTTTAGAGAGGAAGGGAGAGAGATAGAAAGTCAGAAACATCGATGTGAGAGAGACATCGATCAGCCGCCTCCTGCACACACCACACTGGAGATGTGCCCGCAAGCAAGGTACCTGCCCCCGACCGGAATCGAACCTGGGACCTTTCAGTCCACAAGCCGACGCTCTAGCCACTGAGCCACACCGGTCTCGGCTGTTTGTTTCTTTTGTGAACAGATCAACCAACGGGCCAGCCACCCGTTCCTGTGGCGCAAATTGACACGGAGAACAGTCTCAGCCTCGCGTCCTGTGGAAGGTTCCGGGGTTTGGGGAATTAACAGATGCAGCTCCCCAGACGGTTCATTCGGACGGAGGGACTAACTGTTTTTAGAGCCCGAGGCTGGCTGGCACCGGGGCGGGGCGTCTTGGGGAGGTTCCAGGCCTGGGGTGCGCGCTGGATGCGAACGCGCCACGAGGTCCTGGCCTGGAGCGGACCCTTCCAGCTCCCAGCGGCGGCTCTGCCCGGGACCTGGAGCCCCGCTTCGTGCAGGGCCCGGGCGCGTCCCTCCTCCGCAGCAATCTTGGGGCGCCCTTCTGCCAACGCGGGCGGTGCAACAGCGAGGGGACTTGGGGGAACGGGGGCGCGCCGTGGCCCGGGACAGCTTCCCAAGCGCAGAGCGCACGCAGTCCGTGCGCGGAACGAAGGCGCGTCGCTGGCACAGGGAATTGGAGAGAACGAAGGGAGCCCAGCCCGGAGTGGGAGTTTCAGGGGGTCGGCAGGGTGACTCGGTGCCCAGGACACCCTGTGCAGTTGTCCCTGGAGAAAGGCCACCAGCGCCTGGGGCAGCGCGGGCGGGAGGGCGCCCACACTCTGCGCCCGCGAGCGGCGGCGGCCTTGGGGGAGCCAGGCCCGCCCCCGGCTGCGGTGCCCCGTCACTCCGCGGGCAGGCCAGGCCGGATCCCGGGGCGCAGGGGGCCGGGGGCCCGAGAAAACCTGACTTCAAAGCTGGGAACGACCCGAGGTCTCGTGTTGCGCGGGGTGGGGGGCGGAAAGGATCCCGAGCCAAGGCCGCGCCACCGCACTGCGCCGCCAGGGGGCGCCCCGGAGGGGTCGCGGGTCCCCAGGCCGGGCGCGCGCCGCCCCAGCCCCGGCCCCGCCTCCTGCCCGGGCGCCCCGCCCTCTCCGCGCGTGCGGCCCGCGCTCCGGGGGGAGCTCAGAGGTCCCCGCGGGCCGGCCACCCCTGCCCCGGCGCCACGTCCTCGCGCCCCGCCCCTCCGGCCGGGAGCCCCGCCCCTCCCCGCCCGGCGCCCCGCCCCTCTGGCCTGGCGCCCTGCCCCTCAGACCTGGCGCCCCGCCCCTCAGGCCTGGCGCCCCGCCCTTCCCCGCCTCTCGCCCCGCCCCTCCCCGCCTGGCGGCCCGCCCCTCTCCGCCTGGCGCCCCGCCCCGCA
>PVJN01002739.1:0-22927 GCA_004026805.1 Lasiurus borealis
CCTCTCTCTCTTTTTAAAAATCTTTAAATAAAAGGAAAATTTTTAAGATCATCTCTGTTGAATCTAGACATGGGTCATTTGAAAAACTTCTCCCAAATGATTCTAATGTACAACTCTGAGAGCCACTGCACTAGAGTATATGAAGAGTTCTAAGTGGTCATTTAGGTAATCTTCAGTTTGCAGAAACCTGTTTTAATTTTCTTTCATTGCATAGCCTAAGTGAACAGTATGAAAGGCAGTTTACTAATGCTCAACTTAAAACCTATGAAACTGAATTTTTACCTCTGCTTTCTATCTCTCTCCAGCTATGAGAGTATATGTTTGTCTTTGATTGTCTGTGTGTTGTCAACTCTTCTCTCTTCACCCCAGTTGATTGTATGATGGTGTTTTTCTTCCCTGAGTTTTTATATACTAGAACCTTCATCTCTCTCTAGCCCTTACCCCTTCTTTTTCCTATATGTATCTTCCTCCTTTCTCTAAAATAGTTTTTTTTTTTAATATATTTTATTGATTTTTCTTTTTTTTTTTTTTTACAGAGAGGAAGGGAGAGGGATAGAGAGTTAGAAACATCAATGAGAGCGACATCGATCAGCTGCCTCCTGCACGCCCCCTACTGGGGATGTGCCCGCAACCAAGATACATGCCCTTGACCAGAATCGAACCCAGGACCCTTCAGTCTGCAGGCCGACGCTCTATCCACTGAGCCAAACCGGTTTAGGCTCTCTACATAGTTTGATCTTTCTTTTCCCTTTCATATGCTTCTGTGCTTTCCTCCCCTGTGTTTGTGAGTGTGTGTATGAGAGAGAGACGGAGAGAAATGTCAGAGCTGAAATGGAACATGTCAATCATCCAGTTCTCTCATTTTGTAGGTTTGGAAACTGAAACCCAAGAATTCAGGTGACTTGTCTAAATTCACACAGCTAAAAAATGGCAGAGCAAAGAATAGGCTCCCCTATTTTTACCACTGTAACACTCTATCCTGTTACCTGAATGTTGTTTATGTGTATATGTGTGTCTACCCCCCTCTTTAAAGTGAAATATGAGTATGTTGTTTCTGACATGTGTAGAAGAAAACTATAATCTGTTGTTTTTCAAGTTGTATTTTTTAAAAATGTGTTCATGGTCCTCGATGTTTATAGTGCCCTCTGTGGTTTCATAATAAAAATGGTTTTATGTGTGCATTTAGACATTCAGTAAATATTTATTGAGCATCTACTGTGTACCAAAGAGAACTATAGGTAATAAGGATATAGCAGTGAGAAAAAAGATCCTTTATGGGCTTACGTTCTAGTTGGGGAGACAGACAGCAAATAACTACATGATGTGTTTAGATAATTTGTGGAGAAAGACACTGAAAATAGTGGTTGGATGACTATTTCTAGATTATGTCTTGCTCCTTTATCTTTACTAGTGGTTGAAATCATTATTCTGTAATATTAAGCTTATATAGTTTTCATTAGTAGATTATATAAAGCTAATTAGATCTGAGGTAGAGAAAATTAAAAAATAATGTTCTCACTTTTTAAAAAATGGTTTGAATCGGTGTGTACATGTATAATTAAATATACAAAATACAATATACAATAAGAACCTCACTATTTCCATGTACCTGTCTCCCCTGTGGTATCTTTCTAGCAAATAATATATATTCTTATTTTTTTCAAATATGAATATACATATATATATTTTCCTTTTGCTGTTCTATGCCTTGTTTTTTACTTAGTATATCCTTAATTGAGCATTTTAAATTAGATTTTAAAATTATTCCATTACACCTAAGTTGGAAACTCATCGGTAAAAGGATTATTATTGCTAGAGGGATTATATAACTTCTCATCAAACAGGGACACATTTGAGAGTGAGAGTGCTGTTAGTATTTACTCTGACAGAAGCATAAACAGGGACTGTCATAAGCAAACCTAGATGTGTAGTCACCCATATTATTACTTATTTGCCTGGAATAGGCGCTCCTGGAAAACTTTAAATAGCAATTAGTGAATGATTAGATCACATTACAATACTTCAAATTAGTATTGACTGAAGCTTCAAAAAGGTTTTTCTTAGAGATGTTTCAGGTCCATAACAGATAATGAAAGTTCAGACCTGTCTGCGGATTCAGTATAGAAGACCAGGAAATGATAATAATTTAGCAAGCTGTATAAAGTCATACTGATACTTCATCTCTCTAGTGTCTAGCGAGTTAATGTATGTAAATGAATGTTGTAGATAATAAAACTTCTACCAAATTTTTAACTAGTCAAATGAAAAGTAACTTTATGTGTATTATGCTTCTTTCCTTTCTTAAACAAAATACAAAAATTTATTTTAATCATTTTGACTACTTAACGTCACCATTAAATGTATCCGTTATTGTACTTGCTGCAATAGAAAGCAGAGTTATTTCCTGTTTGGTTTCTAGTTTACTTCACCATCAGGCTGTCACCTGGCTCCTCATATTGCTGTCATGGTATCTGCTCTTAACGGTCTATCCTCATTTCTTTTATGCTTGGCTGCTTCTAATCTGTTGGGGAAGCAGGTAACAAGTTTGTTAACAATTTATGTGTAATAAGAGTACCTAAGCTCTGGGTGAGTGCCTGAATGTGAACATAACTTCAGCATAGGGATTATTTAACAGTAATTCTAGGTCCTCTGAGGCCTATTCCTGGGTTCTGGTAGTCTTCACAGATTGAACTCACCAAAGATCTTAAATATCAATAAGTATGTTATAACTGCACTGTGTTCTTTTAATTTGGGTCAGCCATATTTCTTGGTATGTATTTAGCATCTGCTGCATATTCTCTCTGGAAAATTACAAAAAAAAAACACAACACACACAAAACAAATGTTAGGCTCATATCAATCTTCTCCCCAGAGGCCTTCCCATCTCCTTTCTGCCTCTGCCATTAGGATCGTCTCTGCCTTACTTGTGGGATAGGGCCCTTTGGGATGAACAACCTGTGTCTGATTGAACTAGAGGTAGGCGGTATCCCTGTGAATGTAGGTTCCCCAATGGACCAGCATCCATTATCTCTAAAATCTGTTGGCTTTCATTTCTGTTTCCACTAAACACTACTTTCCAGGATGCTCTGTTTTCTCTGTGCTTATATGGCTGAATTTTGCTTGATTTGAAGGTATTCAGTTGTGCTGTGTCATATTTGTTGATGGTAGAGCTATTGTAAGCAAATATATCTAACATGCTACTTGATCTCTGCCTAAACCCTGCCTCTGCCATTGCTAGCAGTAGGGAATGATCTTCAGAATCATTAATTTGCTTTTCTTACTCATGTCCATACTCAGATCATATTTTTAAACATTGCTGTTACTGGATTCTGTCTGTATATGTGAGACATTCCAAAAATCTCTTTTCTCATCTCTCTTTATGCATGTAGGTCCCAGTCATGCAGGGGGCAGGTATGCAAGGAGCCAATATCCAGGGTGGAGGCCAGCCTGGTGGCTTTAGTCCTGGCCAGAACCAAGTCACTCCACAGGACCATGAGAAGGTAAATAATGCTGCCTGACTACCTCCCTATGCACAAATTCTTTTGACCCCCTTTTGTTTAGTTACGTGTGCAAGTCCTGGATTTTCAGAGTTACTTTGGAAGTGGTGTTTACTCTTGGAACTCTTTATGATCTTGTTAACCTGAAAATTTGTGGGCCAGTCCTAAAATCCTTAAATGGATGTATAAAAATGAAAGTTTATCTTACATTTTGAACTCATCTGCCAATAGCAGTTTTATTTTGTGCAGGCCAGATGGACCTGAAAATCCAGATCTTTTTTTTCTCCCCCTTTCTACCTTCTCCCTAAAAAACAGTAGCAATTCCCTATAAGTATCCTTCTGTTTCTATATTTGACCATTATGGGGAGCTCATGTCTGAAAGGGCTAAACTTGAGAAAAGGAGAGATGTTCAAAGTGATGAAAAACTGAAAACTTCCCAGGGCTCACAGATATTACTTTAGTCTGTAAGAACTTTGGGTTCCAAAGATGTCTGTTTTGAGTCTTCTAATTTTAGATATTGTTGTGCTTGTGCTTTTCATTATGCTTTTTCTCACCAGCTGCTGTTGTTATTTTTTGTTTGTTTATTTGGTTAGGGTTGATTTGTGGAAGGCTGTTTTCTATGTGTGAAGTATCCTTTCTTTTTTACCAAAGTGGGTTTTTTTAACTGCCATCATTAAAACTCACTACCTTTCTTTTTCTCTTCATAGGCTGCTTTGATCATGCAGGTTCTTCAACTGACTGCAGACCAGATTGCCATGCTGCCTCCCGAACAGAGGCAGAGTATCCTAATCTTAAAGGAACAAATACAGAAGTCCACTGGAGCACCTTGAAAGGTGAGCAGACTTACCTGGCCTAAGTCAGGCAAAATCCTTGTGCATTTGGGGTATATACTGCAACCCTAAGCAACAAGACTCTCCTGATCTCAAGATTCTCTGCAGCCTGCACTCCTCTTGGCAAGATTCTCTCCACTCTTTAGTAGGTCAGCCCCTATCAGGATAACAGAAAGCCACAGGGCATTTGTTCAGCTATTGAATTAGTTGTAATCTTTTTAACCTTTCTTTCCTAATGGCAAAAGTAACATGCAATCACTTTAACCAAATTAATCAAATACGGAAATATAAAAAATTCAGGATAAAAAGCTCTGCTTTCTTAATCTGTATTTCCAGGCATAACCTTTAAATATAGTTTGGTATATATCCTTCCAGAATCAGTTGTGTTATTTTATTCCAAAATGTCCCATCAAAATGCGAAAAATATAAAGCATTTCAATAAAATGTATAAATGTTTTAATTTCCAGTATTTATTTTATATTAAATATTTAGAGATTGAACTGTTACAGCACATAATTAAGGTAGTGAATGTTCACTGTCACCATCAGTCCCTATATATTTGAGAGATAGCTGTACATTGCTGCCCTTATTTTTCTTGCTCATCAGTCAGGTAAAAGGGATCATAACCATGTGACCTAACTTGATTACATGTATTGGTGTTTTCTTTAAAAAATTTTCCCCCAACAACTTGTATTTCATAACTAATTCTGTTCTCTAAAAAGTTTAAAATTCACATCCTAATATAACCTGGGATATCACAGTTTGAATTTCTACTTTTTACCCCCTTTATATTATAATTTCCACCCATGTATCATCATATAATAGTGAACTCATTTACACTAATTAGCAGTCTTTGCTAAATACATTATATTTTAATCCATATTTGTAATGTCATTAAAACATCTGGACTGGAAATAAACATATCTGTCATAGATGAATGGCTAGCTGGACTTTTGGTATGCCCAATACTTTCTTTTTATTTTTTATTTTTATTTTACTTATTTTTGTTGTTGTTGTTGTTGTTAATCCTTATCCAAGACTACTTTTCCATTGATTTTAGAGTAGAAGAAAGAGAGAGATAGAGAAAAACATAAATGTGAGAGAGAAACACACATCAATTGATTGCTTCCTGCATATGCCCCATTTGAGGCTGGGAATCGAACCTGCAGTTCAGGTACCCTTAACTGGATATGAAACCAGTGCCTAAACTGGCAGTCGGACATCCCTCTTACAGTATGGGACTGCTGGCTCCTAACTGCTCACCTGCCTACCTGCCTGCCTAATTGCCCCTAACTGCCCTCCCTTACTGGCCTGATCTCACCTCTAGCTGCCCTCTCCTGCCAGCCTGATCTCACCCCAACTGCCCTCCCCTGCCAGTTTGGTTGCCCCCAACTGCCCTACTCTGCTGGCCAATTTGGTTCTAATTGGTCACTTTCTTTGCCAGTCAGTGTCAAAAGCTCCACCTCCTAGGCAGCCACTGCCTCCTCACAGTTGACCCAGATTTTGTTCTGATTGGCCAGTTTCTATGCCAGTCAGCATCTCTAGGCCTATCAGTAGGGCCTGATCAGAAAGGCAGGGCTGATCAGCAGCCCCTGTGGAGGCTTGAAGAGAAATGGAGGCAGGGATGCTAGCCAGGCTCAGGAAAAGAGAGAGGCAAGTGCTGGTCAAAAGCTGCCTCAGACGCTAAAGATCAGCCCCTGCTTCTCTCTTCAGGTCTCTTTCCCGGCCTGATTCAAAGCCCCCTCAGCAGTCACTGATGGATCACCAGGACTGCAGCTGTAGTAGTCAGTGCTGGGTCCCTATGGCAACCCAGCGCTGACTTCCGGATGGTCAGCCTTTGGTCATAATCGGTCGTCAACAACCTGGCTCTTTATTATAGAGATAATTGTAAATTCACAGGAAGTTAGGAAAATAGTACCTTATGTATCCTTACAGCTTTTTGGTATGCAGTATAAAACCAAGAAGTCAGCATTGGCACATTACTGCTAACTAGACTACAGACCTTACTCAATTTTACCATTTTTAAAAAGCTATGTTGATTTGTGTGTATGTGCGTGTTGTGTGCATATAGTTCTATGCAATTTATTATTTTTGTCTTATTGCTTTATTTAAATTTATTTTAAATATATAAAATTTAAACATATAAAAGTAGGGAGATTAGAATAATAAACTTCCAGGAACCAACTTGAACATGATCAAATCTTAGCCAATTGATCCAGTTTCCTCTTTTCCTTTACTCATGGCTCCCCCGATACCTCAATCCAGGAAGATCACAGGTTATATATATTTTACTGAGATATAATTCACATACCATACAAATTACCTATTCTAATGGTTTTTAGTATAGCCATAGAATTACAATCATTATCACAATCAATTTTAAGACTTTATCACCCCAAAAAGAAACTCCAAACTCTTTAGTTTCACTCCCTGTACCCAGATATTTCTTCCCCCAGCTATAATCAATCACCAATCCATTTTCTGTTACTATAGATTTGCTTACTATGAACATTTCATATAAATGGAATCATACAATATATGACTGGTTTCTGTCATTTGTATAATATTTCAAGGTTTATCCATCTTGTAGCACAAATCAGTACTTATTTTTATTGTCAGATGACAATCCCATGTATGTCTATACTATATTTTAATCATGCATCAGATGATGGACATTGAGTTCTACTTTTTGGCTATTACGAAGAGCATTTGTGTATGAGAACATTTATGCACAAGTGAGCATGTTTTCATTTACCTAGGAGAGGCATTTCTGAGTCATACAGGAACTCTACACTTAACCTTCTGAGAAAATGCCAGATGGTTTTCCATAGCAATGTACCATTTTACATCCCGCTAACAATGTGCATAGGATTCCAATTTCCCCATATCTCCCCAAACACCTTTTATTACTTTTTTCAGTTTTTTATTTCAAGAAGAACTTTAAATATAATAATGTTACATGCAATAAACCTTAATATTTCAGAAAAAATATCTTAAATATAATGTTATATGCAATAAACATTAATATCTTAGAAAAACTATTTTTAATATGATAATGTTACATGCAATAAACACCAAGAAAAATGACCTTACAAAATATAATATTACATGCAATAAACATTAATATTTTAAGAATAAAAGGATTTTAAGTATAATAATATTACCAAAACTGTACTAACATAGTATGGTATCATAAAAGTTGTAGGAAATATTAAAAATCTGCAAATAACAGGATTACTTCTAATATATTCTAGAATATTTTCTCTCCTCTGGCTCCTATTTTTGTTCATCAGTTTATATTGTTCATTATAGTCCACAAATGAGTGAGATCATATGATATTTATTTTTCTCTGATGGCATATTTCGCCTAGCATGATGCTTTTAGTCTACTTTGTTGGATGTGAGCATTGCTATTCCAGCTTTTTTTTTTTCCATTTGCATGAAAATATTTTTTCCATCCCTTCACTCTCATCCTGTATGTGTCTTTTGTTTTGAGGTGGGTTTCTTGTAGACAATATATAGTTGAGTCATGTTTTTATATCTATTCAGCTACCCTACACATTTTGATTGGATCATTTAATCCATTTACATTTAGGGTTATTGTTGAGAGGTACTTATATATAGCCATTTTAATTCTGTATAGCTAGGTTTTTCTCTCTGTTTCTTCTCAGCAATCCCTTATAGCATTCCCTTTAGCATTTCTTGTAATGCTGGTTTTGTGGTGATGAACTTTTACCTTTTTTTTGTCTGGGAAGCTCTTTATTTGCCCATCTCTTTTGAATGGTAGCCTTGCTGGATAGAGTAATCTTGGTCTCAGATCCTTGCTTTCCATTACCTTGTGTACTTCACGCCATTCCCTTCTGGCCTGTAGAGTTTCTGATGATAAATCAGTTAGCCTTATGGGAACTCCTTTATAGGTAAGTTTTCTCTTCTCTTGCTGGCTTTAAGATTCTCTCGTTGTCTTTAATTTTTGGCAATTATGATGTGTGTGGGTGTGGGTCTGTTTGAGTTCTTCTTGTTTGGGGTTCTCTGTGCTCCTGAACTGGTGCCACTTTTTCCTTTACCAGATTAGATAAATTTTCTACCATTATTTCTTCAAACACCTTCTTTATTCCTTTCTCCCTTTCTGCCTCTGGCATACCTACTGTACTAATATTGTTACATATAACATTGTCCCACAGCTCCTTTAAGCTGTTCTCCTGTTTTTTAATTGTTTCTTTTCTTTTTGGTTCTCTAAGTGATATTTTCAACTCTGTCTTCTAATTCACTGATTCGATCCTTAGCTTCCCCTAATCTGCTGTATATTCCTTCCAATGTGTTCTTTATTTGTGTTATGTCATTTTTTATCTCAGACTTTTTTCATAGTTACTATATCTTTTTTCATAATGTTGAGTATTTTTAACATCATTACTCTGAACTCTGTTTCAGATAAATTTCTAACATTGCTTCATTTATCTCTTCTTCTGGATAATTCCTTAGTTCTTTCATTTGGGGGTTGTTTCTTCATTTTGGTTGTCTGTTTCAATTTGTGACAATGTATTAGGAAGATCCTCTACACCTCTCAATCTTCAGTGCAGGGCAGTGTTAAAGGCTGTTTCTGACTAATCGAATCAGGGAAAGACTCAAAGCCTGCAGAGACCTACTCTGTCTATAGACTAATAGGATTCCAATTTGAATTGCCCCCAGGCAATCATCCTGAGGCGTGGCAAGAGTTATTTTTTTCAACAGTGTGGGGCATTTGTTTCTGCCTGGAGGCCAATTGTTATGTTTAATCTCTTAAGTGGCCTCAGGGCAAGGTGTTTCCAATAGGGTGTGTCAACTTGTCTTGCCCCCTGGGCAAGGCACATGTCTATTTGTGAAAGATGTGCTCTGCTGTGGGGGAATGATGCAGTCCAGGAAACTTGGGGTGTCTGCCTTCTGAGCTCTTTCCCCCAAGTCCCCAGTCCTGGGTTCTGCTCTCATAGCTCCAGTCTACTTCACTCTCCCTCTTCCAGAGCACAGGGTGAGTGGCTCCACAGGGAATTTTTGTGTGTTTGCCCTTCAAGAGGGTTCCCGAACTTTCAGCTACCACTCCCTGGCAGATAGCACCCCACTGCTTTTTTTCACAGCTAGATATTATGTGGGTACCCTCCTCAGTTTGGTTCCCTCTGCTGGGGAGTCCAGATTTGGGATCCGATCCCACAGTTCTCAGAGGCAACCCTCCACAATTGAGCTGTCTCTCCGGGACTTCAGTTGCTGCCTGGGTGCCCAACCAGCCCTTTCGAAGCTCCACTCCTCCTACCAGTCTCTATGCAGTCTCCACCTTCAGTCCTTGGGTATCAGGGTTCTCTCCTGTGAGTTTTATGTTGATTATTCAGGAAGCCTTTCCATATTTCAGTTGTAATTCCAGCTTGTTCCTAGGAGCATGTCCATGCAACATCCTCCTACTCTGCTGCCATTTTTAATCTTTTTTTGTGTGTGTGCAATTTGCACAGGCAAGGTTTTAATGTTTATTTGTTGGTATTGGCTCTCCCTCCATTGTGTACCTCACTACTTGTGATCCATCTCTGCTATCACTGACAGGCTTATATACCATTGCCATTAGAACACCATTTCTCAACCACAGGCAATTTTGCCACCTACAGGACATTTTGAAATGTCTGGAGACATTTTTGGTTGTCACAGCTTTAGAGGGATGATGCTACTGGCATTCACTGGTAGAAACCAGAGTTTCTTCTAAACATCCTATAATGTGCAGGACATCTCCCCATAACAAAGACTTATATGGCCCTTAATATCAGTAGTGCTGAGATTGAGAAGCCCTGCTGTAAAGGATGATTACTTTTGAGAGGCAGGAGGCAGACACCTTAGGAATCTGCCCCTGATGTTTTTGTTCTTGTGCATAGTCTCCCTCCCCAACTTTTTGATTTTTTTTTTCCTGGTGTTTGGAGAAGAGAACTTTGTCTCCAATTCTAATGGCTTTCTCCCAACTTTTCCTTACAGGTTTTCAAAAATACCTGGCAACAAATATGGAAAATAATTCCATAACTTTGTTGAAATGTTGCAAAAAGATGACTTCTACATCCTAACCCTTGAATGACTCAAATTGGTGCCAGGTGGAGGATAACCATCACCTCTCTCAGAACAAAACTAGATCATTCTGTTGTCTTAGTTTGTATATTTTCTGTGACTTGAAATAAACTTTGAGCAGTTTTAGTATACTGCAAATTGATACACATGAACTTTTTGCTTTAAAAAGCTAAATACCAAGGGTGAAACCTTAGATGTATTTTCTACCCTTACTGCAATATTGTACTTCGATGTTATATTGCCATAGCTCTGTTTTTCTTCTTAAGTTAACCATTTATTCTGTATTCTATTTGAGAATTTCTCGGAAACAACGTTTTCCAAAACTTAGTTTCTACTTAGTCTGCTTCTTGTGGGAATAATAAGATTTGCTCTTTGAGAACCTGCTAAAACTTCTGAGTCTACAGGAAGAAAATAGCATGTGCTTAGAGCTATAAAACAATTAAAAAGCCAACAAAGCAGAAAGCCTAGCAGAGTAGTATATTTAGTTTATAAAAATCTAAGTATCAAAATGCATTTTTTGTCAATAGTAGGTCTATTCACATACATAGTTCAAAATTAAGACAAAAATGTATTAGCCACTGGTTCTAGTGTGTCAACACATGAGACTGTGGACATTTCCTTGTCTGTTCTAAAACCCTTCAGTCTAGGTAGTCAACCGTAAAAGTTACAAAATCCACTAATTTTTCACATATTCAAGATAAAATAAAAACTGAACAGCAATCAAATGCACAAAAAGTATTTCATCCTACCTTTTAGATAGTCACTAACCCATAGGCCTACCCAGTAACCAGATTTATTCTGGAAAATTAAAACAGAAATTAAAACTTTTACATTCCTATTTATTTTAAGAGGACCAAATGTAGAGTGCAAGCAGATAGATATGGTTGTCTTCCCTGCCTGCTTTCTTGCAGATGATATGAACATAATTAGTGCCCTAGCTCTGATTTATGGCTCTTTCAGCCTACTGTTCCTTCTCTCATAGTATCATTAAGGAGGAACATGATTTCTCTCCATCAGGCCAGCCTCAAGAGGTTATGAGGTGCCTTAATAATTAGTAAAGTTCCACTGGAACTACTCGAGCCTATTTATATTCTCAGAATCCTATCCCCAGATTAGGATTATGGTCAAGTGAATTAAAGTCTGCAATAGGCTTAGAGAATGTAATAGCATATTGCTTATATATCAAGCAAAAAAGTGCAAAGATAATCAACTTTATGAGAGACATTGAAATTGAGGGATTTTCTACTCTGATATATAAATATTTACTACAAGAGTTTGCTGAATAAGATACTTCATATTATGACCTAAGAAGAAAAACTTGCTCAAAACAGCTTAGCGGATTTATAAGTGTCATGCACAGCCCCAGATTGGGCTTGGATGTTGATTATATGTAGGACTTATTATCATTACCTTTTCTGCCTACTTTCATGAATATTCTATACCAGCGGTCGCCAACCTTTCGGACCTCATGGACCACCAGTGGGTCCACGAACCACCGGTTGGTGACTGCTGTTAAACCTTGAAATGTTGATTTTAGCAGCAGTCATATCTTGGAAGTGTCAGTACAATTTACACATTGAGATCAAGAGTAAAGCCTCTCATTAGGACCTCATAAGATATTCAAGGAATCATTTGTTCAGTACCTGTCTAATAACAACCATGTTGTCAAGTTTCCATTGTGCATGTTTCTAAAGCCTTATTAAATTTAGACAGCTGAAATCCAGGAAGTTGGCAACCCCAATCTATTCCTATAGAAACATCCATTAGTACTTTTTACTAATGTCCAATTAATACATAAAACATAATTCACTACCCTGAGTTCTGGACTTACCTTTATTTTGTTCAGACTAGTGACTGAAAAATTGGTCTTACTAATACTTCAAGTTATAAGTTATACAGGTTTCTGGATAATTAGAAACAATCATTTATTCATTTTTGGTCACTTAAGAGAAAGAAATAGGTGCTATAATGCTAATTCAGAAGAAACGCTCCTTTAAATCTGATGGATTGAATTGTCTTTGGGCACAATGAAGTGTGGGGTTTTTTCCTCTTTTAAGGGCCCTGGTCTTTCCTTCTACTGATTCACTATGACTACTAACATCCCAGAGTCAGGAGGATAGAAGAAATAAAAAGCATTTTGACAGGAGAAAAAAAGGCATTTGGCTTATGTCATTATGGGAATGATTCCCTAATGAGTAAGTATGTAGGAGCAAAAAAAAAATGTTATCAAAATTCTAAATTATCTTTTCTTAAAACTAGAGATTAATAAACTCCCTTAATAAAAATGGCAATAAACAGTCCCTGTTGACTAAATTGTCCTAAGGTCAAATTCAAGATTTTGCAATTATTTCCAATAGAGCAATGCAAACTAATGACTCTAGCTGACTCTCAGTTATACAATTTCAGTTATGATTAGCCTACTTTCAAGATTTTCTTTCCCAAATGAAAGCCCAAATAAAGTAACAAAATATATATTCATTAAGCAAAGAAGAAAATCTTTTTTTGACAAGCAAAAATAAGTATAGTATAAATAGCTGTTCACACTGGATAAGACCATGTTAAAATAACAGTAAGAATGTCCATAATGTATATAGAATGGGGTTCTTGGTAATTTTATGTTTTATTTATGCTTATTGTGTTTTGTCATTCGTAAATAAAATTTTATTTTAAAAAAGCAGCCTACTTTGAATTTTTTTTTAATGGTGGAAGGGAGGGGAGAATATGACCCAAAGTCCTGGCAAAAGTAACACTTGCAATCAACAAGAATCACCTGGAGTTAAATGGTCATCCACCTCTGCTATCAAGGCCTTGCTATAGTCATAGCATTCTAAAATCACTTATGGCTATTTTCTGAAGAAAGGCTCCATGGACTTTGCAATTATTGTGACTTCTGAAGTTCTTAGGTTCCTTTTAAAAAATTATATTTATTAAAAAGTATTACAAAAGTTCCCTTCCCCCACTGACCTCTTCTACTCTGTTTCTCCCTCCCCCCCACCCTACCTTCAGGCCTTCATAGTACTATTGTCTGTGTCCAAGGACAATGCATATATGCATAAAAGTTCTTTGGTTAATCTCTCACCACGTCCTTCCCTCTGAGACTTGTCAGTCTTTTCGATGCTTCCATGCCTCTAGATCTATTTTGTCAGTTTATTTTGTTCATTAGATTCCACATATAAGTGGGATCATGTGATATTTGTCTTTCTCTGGCTTATTTTACTTAGGATAATACTCTCCAGGTTCCTCCATGCTGTCTCAAAGGGTGAGATTTTTTTTTATAACTGCATAGTATTCCATTGTGTAAGTGTACTACAGTGTCCCGACCCGCGGGTTAAGTCAACAAGGACCCTAGAGGAGGAGTGGGGATGAAAGGGACAAGAGACACAAGGAATGGAGACAAGACAAAGTTCTGATCAAGTCTCATTTATTCAACAGGAGTTCAGGGTATTTATAGGGAGGAGGAATGAGGCCTAGCCCTTAAGGTGAAACACCTGGCCTAGCCCTTAAGGCGAAACTCCTGACTTATGGGAAAGAGATAGGGTTTGGGGTAATAGAAATCTAGCCCGAGGTTAGTGCTAAAGTGGCTGGAGCTTACTACAAAATGGCTGTCAAGCACAAGTTTCCCACAGGTCCCCCTTTTCTTTAAACTTATGAAAGGCCAAATATCCTTTAGGGGACTGTGCCTGTCTTAGGTCAGGAACTACCATACCCGTTATTGGAAAGCAGGGCAGCATAACACCCAGTTCCTGGCTTAGGTGGCCGTCGGTATCACGTATAAGTTCCAGTTGCCCGTCTCTGGCTAACCAGCCCAAAAACGCACCAAGGTGGAAAGTTTGCTATTAGAGTAATTCCTTAATTACTCTATTGAATATCATCGTATTCCTTGAATATTAGAGTAATTACCGCAATTACTCTATAGAATGTTATGGTGTTTCTCCTTTTCAAGGAGTTTGCAACTTTCCCTTTCGGCCATCTCAAGTTTATGATGATGGACCTGTATAGATTGCATCTTAATGGCATCCACTTGTTGCTTGATAAAAGCCATCAATTTATTAAAAAGAAAAGGTCCTAGCGATAGGATTATTAGTAAGCCAAGCAGAGGTCCTAGTAAGGGAAGGAGGTAGGGTAATATTTCATTTAGCCCGCTCCACAAGGGGTTGTCAAATAGTTCTCTTTTTCCTTGTATTAGGTCTTCTTGAAGCTTCTTTATCTTATCACGAACAATGCCCAATTTATTTGCATAAAAGCAGCAGCATTCCTGTAGAGCCAAAGAGATCCTTCCCTATTCTGTCAATAAATCTAATCCTCTTCTATTCTGGAGGACTACCTCCACTAAGGAGTCTTCAAGCCTTAGTAGCAGCTGAAGCCAGTTTTCAGCTACCGATTCTACAATTGCTGTAGTATAAGGAGCTGTGGCTCCATATTGGGCTACCGCCGTTTTTAACTCTTTTATTAATTTAAAATCAAAACCATTGTGATGACACCAAGCCTGTCCTCGTGCGTCTACTGTTTCTGTAACCGGGAATGCATCTATTTCATCTAACTCTGGAATTGGTTCTGACTGGGAAGAAAATTTTGGAGCTGCTCCTCTCATAGGTGGTCTCTGATTATGAGAAGTTTCTGGCTTGGTTTCACTTTTAGACTTGCCTATTTTTAGACCCTCTAATTGTGCTATAAGCTCCTGGTGCTCTTTTTCTAATTTTATTTGTTCTTTTAGGAATTCAATCCTATCTCTTAGCTCCTTTCTGGGGTCAAGAACCGGGCATGCTAAGAAAGGAGCGCTGGGGACGAGACTATATGGCGGAGGACGCTGAGCAACAGGCGGCCAGTCTGGATTATATCTGGCTGCTTGTTCTTCTAAATCCTCCCAATCTGTATCACTAAGGTCTTCCTTAACTTCAAGAAATTCTGATAGGGTTGGGCATTTCTTTGTCTTAGATTTAGCTCCCTCTAAATTATAGAGTTTACTTTTGCTTCTAAAGGTGTTCTGTTTTCAGGTATCTTTGATTTTTTTCTTTTCAGTTTCTAAAGTCCTCTCTCTTAATGTATTATGTGAGCCTCTGGATGGCTCTCTATTTTCAAGTTTTTTTCTTTTCAGTTCCTTGGGTCGCCCCTCTTTCTTCCTCAACATCACTATCGAAAGACATGAGGTCCTCTTTCTCAATCCTTTTTTCTTTTTCATCTAATTTCTGCTGTTCTTTTAAATCCTCTTTCTCTTTATCTATTTGAAGGATTTTTTCTCCCTTTTCAATTACATTAGCAACTATAGGATCCTGATGCCTCTGTGATATGACCTCATCGATTAAATTCCAGTATGAAAAGGCAGTTATAGGAACCTTTTCAGGCCCAAATCTTAAATAAAAATCCCTAAGGGCATCTCCAACCCTTTTCCATCTCTTACTATCCATAGTTCCTTCAATAGGGAACCAAGGACAAATATCTCTATAATAAAAGAAAAATCACATAACTTTTTAATTTTAACCTTTACTCCTCATACCTTTAAAGCTTTTCTAAGTCCATTGACAAACATTTCATGCTGACTCATTTCTTGTCCCATAATCGCTGTCTACTCACCGAGGTGTAGAAAACGCAGCAGGTTCCCGCGTCAACTTATCCTCTGTCTTCTTTTTGTGCCGGCTCTCCAGACAGCGTCCCTCACTGGATCCCCCATTCTCGAGCCACATTGGGCGCTACTTGTCCCGACCTGCCGGTTAAGTCAACGAGGACCCTAGAGGGGGAGTGGGGATGAAAGGGACAAGAGACACAAGGAATGGAGACAAGACAAAGTTCTGATCAAGTCTCATTTATTCAACAGGAGTTCAGGGTATTTATAGGGAGAAGGAGGAATGAGGCCTAACCCTTAAGTGAAACACCTGGCCTAGCCCTTAAGGCGAAACACCTGACTTATGGGAAAGAGATAGGGTTTGGGGTAATAGAAATCTAGCCCGAGGTTAGTGCTAACGTGGCTGGAGCTTATTACAAAATGGCTGTCAAGCACAACAAGTTTCCCACACTACAGCTTCTTTACTCATCTACTGAGCACTTGGACTGTTTCTAGGTCTTAGCTATTATAAATAGTGCTGCTTATGAACATAGGGGTACATGCATTCTTTCTGATTGGTGATTCAAGATTCTTGAGATATATTCCCAGAAGTGGGTGAAATGGCAGTTCCATATTTAATTTTTTGAGGAAACTCCATATTGTTTCCATAGTGGCTATACCAGTCTGTATTCCAACCAGCAGTAAACTAGGGTTCCCTTTTCTGCACATCTTCACCAGCACTTGTCATTAAGTTCAGAAAACAAAACTGAATCCAACCAAAAAAAGAATGCCAGAGCGTCAAGTCTTAAGAAGCACATTCTTGTCTTATATGTCTGCCCAGACCAAGTAAGTTGTTGAAGATATTAAGGAGAGACTAAATGCAG
Source organism: Lasiurus borealis (assembly GCA_004026805.1). NCBI lineage: Eukaryota > Metazoa > Chordata > Mammalia > Chiroptera > Vespertilionidae > Lasiurus > Lasiurus borealis. The sequence continues at coordinate 16,820 of PVJN01002739.1, forward strand.
ATTATGGTCCTTATTTCTATAAGTCAGAAATTTTCTTTGTTGAAGTAGAATTGAGCTTTTCTAGGATCCAGACTGGAGTATTGGTGACAACATTTATGCAGGCACTTTTCCAAAGCCTGAGGACCACATAAAAAGACTCCCACCACAGACCTGCAAGAAAAGAATAGTTGGCTAGACTGTAGAAACAGCTGCAATGTTGTTAGAATGGAGAAATGAGGTCTCTGCTACTGACAACTCTGTGTAGAAATTTAGTTGTTGACACCCTTCTCACATTCTTCATAGTAGTTTTCTCACTTTTTATTCTTATAAACTCTAAATGAGCTTTCAGCCCTTATCACACTAGGTACTCAGCCTTGCCTATTCTATTCACAACATGTTCAGCTATAGTGCCCTGTAGTGGTTAAGTGCTAGCTAGACTGTCTGGGTTAAAATCCCAGCTCTGACACTTGTGACTTTGACTTTAGGCAAGTTTCTTAACCTCTCTGTGTTTCAGTATTTGCCTCACCCTATAAAATGGTGATAAAAATAGTATCCACATTATAAAAATGTTTTAAGGTTTAAATGAAAAGCATAGCTGCCATTAAAGCCATTTGTGGAATTGAATTGATGATCTTCACCTGCCAACTGTTCCTGGAATTTATCTAACACAATCAGCTTAATCTCCTCATCAGAATGTCTGACCTCAGGGCACCAGGTTTTCCTGTATGCTCTAGCATGTTTATACCCCTCCAGAAAGACCGAGTTCAGGTCATCAGCTAACTTGATAACACACCCCAAATCCTTGCTACTTTGAGGTCATTAAGCCCAAAGCAATGCATTTGCACTGCTCCAGTTCTATTTCTCCTTGCCTCACTATTTGAATGAGGGTTGTGGTGCAGCAAACATATTCTCATCAATTATGAGATCATGACCCTTATTTGGCTGAAACCCCAGATGGAATTTCCTCAGTTTTAAGCAAGAATCTAGAAATGGTGCAAATAATTTCTGCCCCAGAGGTCTTTTCCGAAGAGTATTCTACATACCATAATGCCTTTCCTAAACTCTAAGTTTGTAAACTCAACTGATGAGAGGAGAATACACTTACTTGGGGTGGATGGTAGCTATTGTAGAACACTCTTTATCCCAAATAGGTCTACCAAAGAAAGTTTTGTGTTTCAGACCTGTCAGGATGTCTGTGGCTTTGTCAAAGTTTAATGCTGCATGACCAGCCTGGAGTCAGAGAAATAAAAAGTTAGAAAAAGAAGGTCCTGATAGCTCTCTTCCTTCAGCCACTTTTAAACTTGAATGTGAGGGTGAGAACAGATAGGACACACAAAAAAAGTATTTCCAATCAGCACACACTTCTTTTGTCTGACGTTCAGCTTGCATACAACATGGTAATTAGTGTTGTTTGAACTCACATTGTTGCTGTCCCATCCGGTGAGGAAGAGACGGAAATTTAGAAACCCAACTTTGCCTAATTCCTCCATCTCCTGTTCCAGGGAAGCCAATAGGTCATTGAACCAGGCAAAGGCACCTGTCTCCCTGCAGATCCAGTAGAAATATATCTGGAATCACCAAGAGAGAATATAGCCTTATTTAAATGTCCTTTACAATGTGCATTGTGGTAACATGATTAGGTAGATATATATTTGTTGATCAAGTTTAGGGTGACCTGAGCAATCACCTCTACAGAACAGCAGATCTTAGGCAGCTCAAATGTTCAGAGTCCTAACTTCCCTTATAGAGAAAGACCACCCGCCAATGTCATTTTTGTTTCACGGTAATTTTAAACTCCAAATTGAAAATGAAGACCCTATTCTTAATAGTCAATCCGTAGAAGCAGATGCCTTGGTTGAGAGAAGTGATCGCTTGCTCTCATAACTCCAGGGAGGGGTGCCCTCTCATCAATTGTAAAGAGCTTAGCCCATGAAAGCAATGGACCTGTCAGGCCCAGGCCAGATGAAAGGTGGTATGAGGGAGTGTACCGTTTGTGTTTTGAGGTTGTGATCTGCATGCCAGAATTTGTACCAGATGGATTTCAAAATGGAAGCAAAGGGGGTGACCCCAATCCCTGCTCCAATCAACATAGCCACTTCATACTGAAAAACATCCTCACTGACAGTGCCAAAGGGACCATCCACCTCAATCCTGGCAGAAGACAGAAGGCAATAGGCAAGTGAAGTCTCACCTCCACCCCCAACCTCAAACACCCTCCTAGAGACATAGCAGCTCCTATGGCTGATTTCAGCCTGTTTTTTATTATTGTTATTATTATTATATTCTTTTGTACCAAACATAAGGTTCAATGAGGAATTATATTCTCATATTTTCCTGTCTGCATCCTGATCTGGGTCTCTGCAGCTCTCTAGGACCTACCTGGGAATTGGTGAGTGCTGTTGTTCAAAAGCCTTTATGAGATTTTCTGTCCAGTCTCCTGCTACTCGGATATGAATGGAAAAGAAGTCTTCCTCCGGAGCAGAGGTCAGAGCAGATGCCACTCCAGGTAGGAGATTGAGGGGCAGTTAACAAAAATATACTGTCCCACTTCCATGCTGAAGCCACGCTTGATCATCTGCAATTCCAAAACTTTGGATGGGTGCATGACAACCTATGAATGAGGCACAGAGACCAAAGGAGGCAATTTCAAATGGTGACAGGATCAGGTAAATAAAGTAAATTAATAAAGCTGGAGGGCTGGTGACAGTGGTGAACTGTTAGCACAAATGCTTTCTAAAGGGAATAGCAGTTACTTAGTTCAGGCAATGGTTACACTATGGAACTGACAGTGTTATGAAGCTGCCTGATTCTTTAAGAGAATCCAGAAATGCAATTTTTAATGTAAAAGCTTCCATCCAGATTTTTAAGTACTAGCAATGAGTGTGTGGGTCAAACAAAACTTGTTTTTAGGCTATATCTGGCACAAGTTGCCTGTTTACAGCCTCCAACATAGACCCATGTTGATGATTTATGCTAAACACCTCCTCCCATAGTTCTGTCCAGCACTGGAGGAACTGAAGTATGTTACCTCCAAGATTGTTTAACAACATGGCAAATTATTCCTATAATCGGGAAGATGAAAGTGCATGTGTTTTACCTTGGTAATCATAACCTGTTGCTGGGAGCGATAAAATCGGAGGATCCTTTCAAAGATATAAAGAACACCTGGGACAAGGATCCACTTCCAAGACTGCAAAGAAACAGAGCACAGATTAAGGTTACACATTAATCTCTTCTTTAGGATTTATTTGTGTAGCAGTCCATTCCTTCACTCAATAAATATTTATTGAGTTCTTTGCTCTGTATCATTATTAAGCCACTAATTTCACCAAATCTTGAGAACACAAATGGAATGGAATAATCTAAAAGATCTTTTTTGCTAATCTGTTACTCATAAAACAGATCACTTCCTGAAATTTTACAGGTCTTACCAGGAAGCAAAAGAAAAGCACAGGAAGTGCTAGTATATGGTAAATACAGGGTGTCCCCCTAAAGTGTATATATTTTTAGACATTTATAAAGTCAGTGTTTATTAACAAACAGTTCATTTTCAACAGTTAAAAGGAAATTGAGTTGTCAGCTGTTAAAGTGTGTATACATTTTGGGGGACACTACTTATATGTAACTTAATTTTCAGAATCTAAGACTGTTTTCCAGGATAGCTTGCCCAATCTGAAAAACCAACAGAGAAGGTAGATGTGAAATTGAAGCAGATGATTAAGAACAAAACAAGCCCTAGCCAGTTTGGCTTAGTGGATAGAGTGCCAGCCTGCAGAATGCAACCAATCAGTATGTCTCTCTCACATTAATGTTTCTCTCAGTATGTCTCTCCTCCCTTCTACTCTCTCTAAAAACCAGTGGGAAAATATCCTCAGGTGAGGATTAGTAACAACAACAAAAAAACTGCATTGGCCCTACGCACCAAAGGGTTGCAGGTTCGATTCCCCAGTGAAGGCAACATTCCTGGGTTTCAGATTCAATCCCCAGCTCCAGTTGGAGCTCATGCAGGAGACAGCCAGTCAATATCTCTCTCTCTTTCTCCCTCTCTCTCCAAAAGTCAATGAAAAAAAAAATATCCTCAGAAGAGGATTAACAACAACATAGAAAACGAACACAAAAGGGAAAGTAAGTGGCTGACACTTTTGGTAACAATGTATAAAACTTGATACTTTTCCATCACCTCTTTTCTCAGGTGCTCAAAACATATAACATGGTAATATACTTTTTCTTTTTTAATCATCACCAGAGGATATTTTTTCCATTGTTTTTTTAGAGAGAGTGGAAGGGAGGGAGGAGGTGGAGGAGAGAGAGAAGCATCAATATGAGAGACACATCAATTGGTTGCCACACACATCTTTCCTAGGCTCGGGTATGGAACTCCCTCTAAGGTACATGCCCTTGACCGAGAATTGAACCTGTGACCCTTTGGTCTCTGCGCCGACACTCTAACCAATGAGCCGGTATTATACTTTTTCTCTTTTCTACATTTTTTTTAAAGCAGCCTTTTTATCCCTGAAATTGTTTTAAACGTAGCAAGTTGCTTCCATATGCACAGGAACTACCAAAAATGTATTGTCTAGTAATGCTACGTCATGTCCTTTCTTGCACAATTGTTGAAGCATAATACATCAGAACTGTGTGCAATGAGGTTTCTCATGTTGTTTCAGGTAAATAACTTCCTTAGGTCTCTCTGGGGAGAAAATGGGCATAGATGGAACTAGTGAACCTAAGAGTGGGCATTGTACAATTTGATGCTACTTCTTATTTGGGAAAAATCTCCAATTGAATTCAGAAAATTTGAAAAAAAGGTCTCTGATTATAGCTTCCAAGTTCCTATGACTTTTGAAATTAAGTGTGCTGTTAACATATGCCAGGGATGTCCTTTTAAAATTATTTTTAATAAGTAATACATATAAGTAACATGTACACTGCACAAAATTCAAAAGTAAAAATCTCCCTTCCATCCCTGCTCCCCAGCTCTCCAGAGGCAGATAATCAATGTTATTATTTTGTAAATCCTTCTGAAGAACATGCATTTAAGTGATATTACATTAAAATGCAAATGGTAGCAGACTATACACACTGCCCTGATGTTGTTTTCATTTCACATCTTTAAATTTTTTAAATTTTTCAGTCCTCACCTGAGTGTGTGTGTGTGTGTGTGTGTGTGTGTGTGTGTGTGTGTTATTTGATTTTAGAAAGAAAGGAAGTGAGAGGGAGAGAGAGAAACATCAATGTGAGACAGAAACATCTATGAGTTACCTCCGGTACGCACTGGGGATCAAACCCACATCTTGGGCAACCTGGATATACCCGCAACCGGGATGTATACAGCATCCAGGGTTCATTTAACATCTTAGAGACTGCTCCATATTAGTACCTATAGAGCTGCTTCTTTCTCTTTAATAGCTGCTGAAAACTTCCATAATTATAGGAAAGTCCCATGATTAAACTAGTCCTCTGTTGATGGGCATTCATTTCCAGTATTTTGTTCTATCCAGTACTGCTACAATGAATAACCTAATACATGTGAACACATATGCATGTATATTTTTGAGAAAAACTCCTAGAAGTAGAATTTTAAAATTTTTTAAGATATTTATTTTTTAACATATTTTATTGATTTTTTTACAGAGAGGAAGGGGGAGGGATAGAGAATTAGAAACATCTCTGAGAGAGAAACATCGATCAGCTGCCTCCTGCACACCCCCTACTGGGGATGTGCCCATAACCAAAGTACATGCCCTTGACAGAAATCGTACCTGGGACCCTTCAGTCCACAGGCCGATGCTCTACCCACTGAGCCAAACCAGTTTTGGCGACTTTTAAAATTTGACAAATATTGCCAAATCACCCTTACAGAGTTGTATAGGTGCATATTTTCATCAGCAATGTGTGGAAGCATTGCCAACACAGCACATGAGCAGACTTTTATATCTTTGCTGATTTGCTTGTTTAAAAAAATTATCTTAATGTAATTCATTTCTTCCAATATGAAAAAACATTTGCCATAATTTAATATATTTAAGATTAACACATATCTTCATTTCTTCGATCTTCTATATCTTTTTTATCAGGTTATTAGGCTTTTTCTCAGTAGGAATCATTAATTATGAAATTAGTTTATGG
>PVJN01002739.1:23027-41209 GCA_004026805.1 Lasiurus borealis
GGGGGGGGGGGGGGGGGGGTCACGGGGAGGTGCCCAAACCGGTGTAGCGGCTCCAGTGGCCTGGAGCAGACAAAGGCAGGGAGGTTGTGGGGGGGTCTGGGGCTGACCAAGCTGCCACACTAGCTTGGGCAGCCCCAGAGTGGATACAGGCAAGGGGGCAGGGAGGGCCTGGGACAGAAGTCAGGCCCTGGCCGCTCACAGCACCAATCAGGCCTGACTCCCAGGGCAGCCCATGAGGTGCCTCCTTGCATGGCAGGAGGCAGGCCACCTCCTTGAGCAATATCAATTGATGCTGGGCCTCTAGTATAGTATTTATAAAGGATAATAAATTTGAATACATATTTATTCAAATTTATTATGTTTTCTGGCTTTGAGCTTTTTGTAAATCTTATTTAAGAGAATATCTTTATTAATATTCCAGTATTAGAAAAAAAAATTCCATGTGGCCTTAGGGTGCTTTTATGACTTTTTTAACATTTACATTATTGATCCATGCATCCTTGATCCATATTTTAATGTAAAGTGTGGAATTAAGATATAGCTTTTTCACTCTAGATGACTATCCTATTAACCTAAAAATATATTGAACACTTTTATCTTTTTCACATTGATTTTAAATGCCAACTTTAAGGAATTTCTTTAGGCATTTTTTCCCTTTCTAGATTAGGACTGAGCTATTGCTCTTCATTCTGCATCTGATTTAAAAGTTTTAATCATCCTCAGACTACTTTGAGGCACCACATATTAACCTTTCCCTTCCATTTATTTTTTCACTCTAACATATTTTATAAGCAAACCAAAGTAAGCTATAATATCCACATAATTACACTGAGGCACATCTTGAGTTCCCTGGAACCCAATTTCTTGATCATCACTATCTAACAATAATTTCTAATCATATTCTTATAACACCAATTAAAGCCAACTTCAAGAATGCTTTTTTAAAAATGTTGAACTCATAGAAAGAGAGTAGGAAAGTGGTTAACCAAGGGCTTGTGGTGGGAGTGAGGGGTCTGGAATGGGGAATGTTGGTCAAAGGATACAAACCTTTGGTTATAAAATGAATAAGTTCTGGGGATCTAATATACATTATGGTGATTATAATTAATAATACCGTATAGTGTACTTGAAATTTACTAAGAGAGTAGGTCTTAAGCATGCTCACCACAAAATAATGGTAACTATGTAAAGTGATAAATTTGTTAATTAACCTCATTGCAGTAATCATTTCACAAAGTGTATATATATATAAAAGCCCAGGAACCGGAATGGCGGAACGACCAGAATGACCGGTGGCTATGATGTGCACTACAGCAGCCAACCAGCCTGATCTGGGCACTGATTGCCCCTCTCACCAGCCTCCAATCAGCCCCCAATACCCTGATCAGGGGTGGGGCCAGCCAGTCAACTGCCCACAGCCTCTCACCTTGGCTGGCCCCACCCCCAATTAGCCCCCAATCCTGATAAGGGGTGGGTCATGTTGGCCAACAGCCCACAGGCCCTCTGCCCTGCTGGCCTGGCCAATGGGCCCCCATCAGTGTGGGCCAGCCAGACCCCCCCCCATGCACAAATTTGTACACCAGGCCTCTAGTATTTCAATAAAGCTTTTTTTTTAAAAAAAAGAATGCTTTTTCCTACCCCCAAAAGACATTGACTGGGATTTTACAGCTAAGTTTTGGGACAGTATAATTATTAAAAACACAATCTTTGGAGTCTGAAATGCCTGGACTTGAATTCCAGCTCCACTAATTACTTAGTGTGAGAGCTTTACAATTTACTTCATCTCCATGAATCCTAGTCCTTTTGTCTCAAAATGGAGACAGAAAAAGTACTTACTTCATATGCATAAATGGGGTCATCCATATTACTCAGCAAACCTGGTTCATGGTAAACACTATTAATAACATAGGCTATCGTTATTGGCTTTGGAGAGGGTTTCGCAACATGCACTAACCATTAGTCATTCCTCTTCAGGGTGCTCTGCTAATGCTAATCCCCTAACCTGTTGCCAGCAATATTGGAGTTCCTTGATAGTAGAAATTTTGTGGATATATTGATTGAACTAATAATGGTAATAATAACAATACAAATAATAGCTCCTAGCAAGAGTCTATCCTTGTCCATAGGATTTTTACCTCAGCGGAGTTCCCTTTAAATTGGGGACTCTTGCAATGGGAATCATAATCATACCACTTCTTGAAAAACTCTGCACATCTATGAGGATGACTCTCCTTTATACTTTCTTCTGTTTGACCCCGGACAATGTGACTGAAACAGATGAAGAAGGACAGTTTAGGCAATGAATTATGCAAGGTCAGGGGCTAGAGCATGAGAAAGGAGTCTGAAGATCTTACCCAATGCCGTGAATTCCTAAGCCGATGGAGTAAATGATAAAAATATGATGTGTATACCAGAAGACCTCAAAATAACTCCTCTGGATAAACTCCATAGATGAAGTCACCATGAGAACCAGAACTATTGTGATGATCACTCCAGTGAAACCAGGAATGCTGGTGAGTGTCATATATATCACTGTCTATGAAAGCAGAAATGTCAGCCTGACACAATATCCACTAAGGATACCATGCTTTTCCTGTTTGTGACCACAGCCCAGATGCTTTGCCATTGAGTCAACTCACCATATTTGTGGACTGCATGGGATTTAACCAAAAATCCCCCTCTTTTTCTTGATGAGATAGGCTGGAGAGAACAGATGCAAGGGGTCCATTTGTGGCCTGTTTGCTTCTGCTGTATCGTTCAAAGTTAAACAGGTGTGCAATAATGTGAATAGCTAAGTGGAAAGATGAAAAGGATTGTGAGAAGTGTCCCAGGAGCATCATGGCAGTCATACCGCACTAGAAAAGGAGAATACTGTCTATAGAGTCTAGCAGAATGCCACGTTCACAGAAGGTGCCCAATAAACCGTTATTGTAGAGAGACCTAAGACTTTTTATTCATACTAACTCTGTTCCCAAAAGAATAGAATGTGAGTTCCATGAAAATAGGCCTAAAGGAGTGCCTGGTAAATAATGCCAGGTGTAAAATACATATCTTTTGAATGACTACTAGTATATGCATGGATATAGGAGACTTAACTCTGAATGCCTGGAAGCCTATAGTTTCATGGTTTGCCTCAGTTACCTGTGTGTAAGCAGATCATATATGCCTCCAGCTTATGGAAGGTGAGGTTGTGATCCAGTTGCTTTCTCAGAGTATGCCTGCAAAACTACAAATATAAAGTTATGGGGTCAGATTTCTCCCAGGCAGCTTTATGAAGTTCACCAACCCATAATCAACATGTCTTACACAGAGCATGCTAATACTCACCCACCCTTGGCTACCAAAGAAGACCTCTGGCTTCCATTCCTAGGGCCTGGGTGTTGGCTGTCTGACTAAAGAGTCCAGGGTGTTTTTTTTTAAATCTGTAAGTCTTTATTTATAAACTATAAATGATGCATACTTCAGAGTGGTTGTGAAAATTAAGAGAAAGTTGCATTTTACAATATAGTCCTTTCCATCCTACTTCTTATTTTTTCCCTAAAAACCCTGTGATGTGTTTGCTTTTTTCCCTATAGATTTAGTTTAATTGAAAAACTTTATAAATTGATGTTCAGAAGAATGCCCTAAAGGAAATACAAGATGTATTGCTATTCAGAAAAAAAAAAAAACTATTGTTCTTTGACACTTTACCCTAATTCACTTTTTTGCCCCATTTCAGTGTTTAAGTCACCTTCTTTAATGTAAAAATTGACCTATGAGTGGTTGGGACTCACTAAGCAGGTGCCTCTCAGGAAGGACAGCAGATTCCGACACATGGGAAACAGGATCAGCATGCTGTTAAAATTCAGGCAGCGAGCAGAAGCTCTGGCCCAGGCCAATGCCAACTAGAGCAGAGGAAAGAAGATACCATCAGCTGCTTCATCTCAGCATTTAGTAGGGAATTAAGAGTTCAGTCCATTTGTCTGAGACCTGGAAATGGGCATGCTGCAGCTTCTTCCACTCTTTCTCAGTAGCTATGGCAATCAGGCCAGGCTCTGTGTTTGCAAATGAGTGAAAAGTTGCTGAACTTAATATTAAATTGAGAAATTTCTGTGACAGTAATTTAGAAATATTTGACTGTACATTTATCAATATGAAAGGTAGCAGAATTTAATGATTCCATGTTAAAAACACATTCTATGGATGTAATAATTTGCAGCTAGTATATTACTTAATGCACTCAGTTATTTTGTTTTTATTTGTAAAACAATCTTGAGGATCATATATACTCTTTTTTTAATATATTTTATTGATTTTTTTACAGAAAGGAAGGGAGAGGGACAGAAAGCTAGAAACATCGATGAGAGAGAGACATCGATCCGCTGCCTTGTGCACACCCCGTAGTGGGGATGTGCCCACAACCAAGGTACATGCCCTTGACCGGAATCAAACCTGGGACCTTTCAGTCCGCAGGCCAATGCTCTATCCACTGAGCCAAACTGGTCTTGTCAAGGATTACATATACTCTTATTTCATTTTAAATAAAGCTTATACATTTAGAGATATAATTGAAGATGGTGACTGTTTTTCCTTTCTGTATTTTCTAATGTAGCAATTATAAGCATGTAATATATATAACTCTAATATGCAAAAATGGTGGAACAATTGAACAACCAAACAACTGGTCACTATGACATGTGCTGACCACCAGGAGGGCACATGCGGAACGTGGCAGGCATTGACAGCAGGCAGCAGAGCACGAAACATGGCAGGCATCAGCCGTAGAGTAATGGTAGAGGCAAACAAGGGTGCCAGACCAAGGCCAGGCATCGGTCGCTGTCATCTGGTAGTTATTGAAAATTCTTTGCTCCTGTGCACCGTTATCCTGCCCATCGCTCACCCCTGTTGCTGGTGCCAGAGCTGCTGCTTGCACATGCTGCTGGTGCCTGGCACTGGCCCCAATCACCCTTCAGGGTTTCTCCACCTCCCCCTACTCCTGAAGGGTGATCAGGGTCAGCAGCTGTCTCTCATACCTGCTGCCAGTGACAGCCCTGGTCGCACCTGCTGCCTGTGCCGGAGCTGCTGCTCACACCCAGTGCCAATGCCAGCTCTGCGTTGTCAGCGGGTGCAAGTGTGGCCATCAGCACATGGGAGTGATAGTGGCAGTGGGAACTGGGAAGCTGGCAGACAGGGGACCAAGGGTTTCGGTGGGAGGGACTGGGTGGTGGCACAGAGGATGGGCCAAGACCTGCCCCTGTGTTCACTATAGCCTTGTGGCCCATATTTCCTATCAAGGTGCATGAATTTGTGCACTGGGCCCCTAGTATTGATATAATAAAACAATTAAAATATAACCTCTTATATTAAAATATCTTTAATAATTGAATAAAGCCTAGGAAAAACTGGTGAATTTCTTAGAGTAAAAACGTTAAACTTAGGTAGAGATTTGAGAAGGGACAACTTCTTAGAACAGAATTTCAAAATGATTTCCTTGGGTGGCCAGGCAACAGACATCAAGATCAATCTGATCCAGCAGTAGAAGCTGCTAGAAAAGGAGACAAGGAATCAGTTTTTCAAAGAAGTATTTAGCCCAGAAACAGGCTTGATTAGGTGTATATTGGAAATATTATGCTCAACTCCATGGTAGCTAAATCTAATTTATCTCAACTCTGTACAACTGATTTTTGAGTTGGTTCCATGTACTTGAAGCTGCAGGCTCTGGAGTATGGCCTTCTCAGAGCAGCCAGCAATTACAGCAATTACTGGCCTTATATGTGTGCCTGTCAATGACTTAATAAAAGGAAGAATATAGGTTAGAGTTAACAATTTCTCAGTCTTTTTTTTTTTTAGTAATCTTTTTAGCTCAAAAGCTGTTTTTCCATACAACCTCGAGTAATACTACATGTGTTTAATAAGCCAAATCTCCCTCACATCCATAATAGCTTACAATGTCAGGCAGTGCAATGAACAAGAGCTGCCCTACTGTTTCCCCATTTCTGGCTCCTCCATATGATCTGTGTTTTTCCCTCAGCTGAATCACACACTCCAACTGTTTTTGATAGAAACAGTTTGTTCCACTTCTAAGTAAATTTTCTCTGCTCATCTTGAAGATCCTACATTTCCACATTGGTTCCCATATCTTGCTTATTTAAGTCACAGAGGTTTCTTAAGGCTAAAATTGGCAAGTGAATTAAAAATACAGAACTTCAATTTCAAAGCTCCATATTTTGTGAGGGCCATTTGTTTAGGGTGAGTTCTTTTTAGAATAAATCTCTTTGATTTGTTAATCCTCACCTGAGGATATTTTTTCCATTGGTTTTTAGAAAGAATGGAAGGGATGGGGAGAGAAAGAGAAAAAAACATTGGCACAAGAGAGACACATTGATTGGTTGCCTCCCAAATGTGTCTCTTCCCCCTCACCCCCACCCCTCGAGGCTGAGGATTGAACCTGCGACCCAGGTACATGTCCTTGACTGGGAATCGAACCCACAACCTTTTGGCGCATGGGCTGACACTCTAACCACTGAAACACACAAGCCAGGGCTAGAACAAATCTTCTTACCCATTGCAGCATACTGAAATATCCAAAATTATGTTCACTTTTCATCATCAACACTAACAGATATTCTAATTAAACTGCTGCTACCTTTAATGCCTCATTGACAGTGGAATTAAACTCCTTCCTCTGCTATGTATTTGGTCTATTTCATACTGAATCAAATAACTCTGCATTTTCCTAGAGGGAGCACAAGTTTAAGAAATATTCTATGGAATGATTAAATAAATTATGGCACATCAATGCCATGGAGTGCTATGGTTCTTAAAAGGATGAGAGCTATATGCAGCGGTATAGATGTAGTAAATGTTTTTAATAATCAGCCTTTAGGGGAGACAAAGGTCTTTATTTCCAGCATTTGCCATGGTGTAAATACTCCCACTATGGCAGATTTCAAAATACCAACTTGATGTCATTGAATGCCACTGAATGCTGGGTAAGAGATGTACACAACTGGCTACTGCAAGCTGGTATAAGCACTTCACCTGTCATAGCGGACTGGAAAGATATCTACGATACACTAAGGGTGAAAAGAAATTTTCAGCCAATACCTACAACATGATCTTTTTTTGGTTAAAAAAAATTTTAAATGATGTGTCCTACTGATGTGTTTATCAAAACTCATAGAATAGTACACCAAAAAGAGCAATCTATCTCAAAAACAAAACAAACAAAACTCATATATCTGATGCATTTGTGAACATCTCAGTGTATTTATGCACACTACACACACACCAAATTATGAGAGGGTAATTTTCACATTTATATACTTCTGTCATTTGATCTCATGAAGCATTAGTTATAATTAATTTCTTAATAGAGAGGACCGTTAAAAATGAAATACCCACAGGAAATCATCATGATTCATTTTTCTGCTGCTGCCTTTTTTATCATAAAGCAATTCAGCTCTTAATTATTAGTCACATTTATTGCATCATTCTCTTAATAAAAAGCCATTTTTAAAACAAATTAACACTTCCTTTGGAGTTATAGTTTCCAAAGAAGGATCAAGAACCAACATTTAAAATGGAAAACAGCAGGGTAAAAGAAACAGTGAACAGAACATTCAAATTTAATTGTGATCTCAACATGGATCATTTGATTATGGAGAGAAAATGATTTTTTTAAAGGATAAACTATCTTTAAACATGTACATTGGGTGGGTTTTTGTGAAAAGATAGTGGAAAAGGCAATGTCAAGCCCTGCCGAGTGTGGCTCCAGTGATTGGAGCATCTTCCCTTGCACTGAAGGTTCTCCAGTTTGATTCCCAGTCAGGGAACAGATTGTGGGTTTTATCCCCACCCAGTCAGGATGCATGGAGGAGGCAACTGATTGATGTTTCTCTTTCAAATCCATCTCTCTCTCTCTCTCTCTCTCCTACCCCTCCTCTCTCTCTAAAATCAATAAAAAAATATCCTCAGGTGAGGATTAAAAACAAACAAACAAACAAAAAAAGGTACTGTTAAGATTAAAGTTATTTAACCAACCCCCTCACCTGTTATTATGAACTAGAGGCTCGGTGCATGAAATTCGAGCATGGGGTGGGGGTTCCCCTCTTCCCTGCCTGCATCCTCTGCAATTCGGGACCCCTACACCTTTTTCTTATCTAGCTAACCTCTTCACATTAAAAAAAAAATAACTGAAATATCACCTACTCTAGGAAATTCTCTGAACAAATGTCTTTACAATCTGTATTAAGTATTTTCATAGTATGCCATTCTTTTTCTTTAACAGCTACTTAGAGTGGATGCAATGTGGTTTTCATTCTTGCATTGGATTTTTTTCTTCTTGCTCTTGTAATAGCAAAGCTTATCCTATTTACCTTTGCCCTTCAAGTGCTTATATTTGGTTCACTTTCTAGTTGGCTCCTTGCTTTTTTTGTTTTTAAACAACAAATTTGCGTTGTGACAGTAAGCTTCACTTGTAATCAAGCCTGTGGGTATCTCTATCTGAATATTTCTATAATACCTATCACTTTAGCATACCAGAGATTGTGTTCATTTATAGAAAACAACAATGTCACTGATCATTTGATCTTCTAGTAATATTTTATCGCAAGATGTATTATTTTGGTAATTTTAACTATTACAAAACTGAGGTGTACAGAAATAAATTACATTGAACAATAAAGAATGACTCAAATACCAAAGCATAGTACACTTAGGGCCTCCCTTGTTCTGTGCCTCAGATATCATAGCAAACTACACAGTTCATGTGGAACTCAGCTTCCTTTAAAATAGGAAGGGATGCCAAACTCAAAAGCAGCTACTTCCACACATATTTTTACTTAATTCATAGCACATACTCTTTGTATTAATTATGGGAAAATCATACTAGCAATTGCCTCTGTTCTTCTCGGTATTGTTGCCTTACATTCTGATGTTATTACTGCACTTTTAACATCCACTCGCTCTAATAAGATTGTGAATTTTTTAAGGGCAGAGATCATGACTTGTGTTGAGCTTGTGTTTCTCTGTCATGGTGCCTAGATAAATACTCAAATGCTCTCCAGTCCAAATGACTGTGATGAGAGAGGCCCACTGTTGCTGGAGACCTCTGATTTTTATATAAGTGGCCTCACTTGTTCTGCGCCTTTACAGAGGGGTGAGTAGGGGCTGGAGGAATTTGAGGAAACCCAGACAGAATTGTCCTCCTAAAAGATTTTGCTTATCTGGCGACTGGGACCGCCAGGCATTTGTCCAATTAAAACCCGGACACACAGCACTAACGAAGGCACTGGTCTCCTACTGCTAATGTATGGGGATCATATCCCAGCCTGCAGAAACTCACCCCCGCAGTCCGGACCAGGCCGCTGGGTAGACCCAGGCTGGTGCTCCTAACTCCATGGAGAGGGAGACTTTCTATGGCTGCTGCAGGTAGAGGCCCCGGACTCTGAACCACGCCCCCAACAGGTCCCTAGTGCAGGTTGGTCAGCAGAGCGGCTTATTCACCTGGGATTGCCGGGGTGGCTCGGCCTGAGCTCTTCTCCCCATGATCACAGGGTGGCTTGGATCTGGGCAGGCAGCATCAGACACTGCCCCTGCTCCCTGCCCGGGCCCAAGACACCATTGCAATCTGGGCTTGGACCTGGGCAGGTAGCTGTGGGCACTGCCCCCACCGCCTGCCTGGTGCCCAACTGCAGCTTGAATCCTGCTGGCGGCATAGGGCACTACCTGTGCCGCCTGCATATGCAAATTTACCCACCATCTTTCCTGAGTTAATTTGCATATCACTCCTGATTGGCTGTGGGCATAGTGGAAGTATGGTCAATTTGCATTTTTCTCTTTTATTAGTGTAGATAACAGACAATAAGTAGCAGTCACATTTCCTTCTCTAATCAGGTAGTGGTCAGATTAATGAGCCTGTGACAGAGCCATTCTCACCTTCATGCTTTCCCCTGAAAACTTCCACAGCACTATGCACTACCCACCTCCTTCCTCTTCTATTATTTTTTATATTAAAACTTGGAATGACATAACATAAATTTCAAATGTACAACTTTATAATATGACAACTGTATACTCTTTTGTGTGCTCACCACCCGAAGTCAGTGTCCTTCTGTCATCATGTATTTGACCCCCTTTACCCACTTCATCTTCCATCCTCCCCAACATCCCTTTCCCACTGGTAACCACCATTTTGTTGTCTGTATCTATGAATTTGTGGGGTTATTCCTTTGTTTCTTTGTGGTGTTTTTTTTATTATATTTTATTGATTTCAGAGAGGGAGAGAGAGATAAAGAGAATCATTGATTGGCTGTTTCCTGCCCCCCTACTGGAAAGTGAACCTACAACCCAGGCATGTACCCTTGAACAGAATTGAACCCAGGACCCTTCAGTAGTCCACAGGCCAATGCTCTATCCACTGAGCCAAACCAGCTAAGGCTTTTGATTTGCTGTTTTATATACCACATATGAGTGAAACCACACAGCATTTGTCCTTTTCAGTCTGATTTATTTCATTTACCATAATACTGTCAAGATCCATCCATGTTGTTACAAATGGCAATACTTTATCTTATGGCTGAGTAGTATTCTCTTGTACAGATGTACTACATCTTCTATTCTTAATCTGCTATTTCCCCAGCCTCCTCCATCCTGTTACTCTGACCTGACCCTACCTTTATGAAGGCCTTGAGTTCTGCAGCCCCACTCAACCCCACAGACCTGTCTTAGTATCCCTGTTTGCTTGAAGTTATTTTTCTGTGTGATCATCCACAGTGGTAGTTTTAAGTTGTTTACTTTTAACCAGACTCTTAAAATCATAAGCAGGAGCCCATAAAACAGATAAAGCTGCTTTGGTTGAAGTAGGGGCAGAGGCAGGAGCCTTCCCCTAACACCCTGTAGGAGCACCTGTTTCTGTGGAAACCAGTTTGGAAACCACTGCCTACTAGTTTATTGTTTGTTTTCATTAATGGTTCTGGGGAATATAGCCTAGATAGGGCTACTAGACTTAGTGAACAAAAATATAGACCACCTGGATAAATTTGAACATCAGATTCAAAACAGGAGCAAGATATCACCCTGATTTTCAAAAGTTCACATTTTGCCACTTAGCTTTTGCAAAAGGTCTACATTAGTACCTTTTCTGCTAACCAAAACAAACAAGTAAAAACAACCCAAAGATGATTCTGTTTTGATTTAAAAAAAAAAAAGGTTAAAAGAGAAAATAGCGTTCAGCATTTGTTTTGCAGTCAGCTTTTATAGAGGCAAATGTGCACCCTGAGCAGTGGGTGGCCTCACTAAGCCTCTTCCCAGGAGCTACCTCAGCACCAAGCCCCCATAGCTTTAAACTGCGCCTGTGAGCACCTATGCTTGATCCTGATTCATTACGTGCATCTGTTAGCAAGGTGTTTCCTAAAATATCAGAGTTCATAGGAGTGATACACTTAGCATAAAACCAGATGTAATTAAGCATTTGAATGATTTGGTGGGTAATTTTGAAGGTCTAGAAATGCTCAAAAAGTTTTCCATATAAATTAATGTAATTGCTTCTTTGATTTATGCCATTTTGGCTTATAAAAGATTTCATAGGAATGCTCTACTTTCAGATTGTGAGAGAAATCTATAATTTGTTTAGTACAGTGGATCCTAGAATAAAGTCGTTCTATTTAAAGTTATCTATCTATATCATAAAAGGCCTGTGGTCATGATACTATAATAGCATCACAACCAAACAACTGATCACCAGGAGGTTCATGGAGCACCTCTCGTGGAGTGGGGCTCGTGTGGGGCTGGCAGGCGGGGGCTGCACAACAAAGAGGGTGCAGCAAGGCAGGCAGTGAGTGGGCGGGGGCAGGGAGCATGGTGCAGTTTCCCCAGGTGGAAATTGGAAGTGCTCCCACAGCAGGGAGAGGGGCGGGTGTGCATGCAGTAGTGGGAGGAGGCAGTGCATGGGGGAAAGGCATGAGCTGAGAGTGTTGCGGGGTGCTGGCAGCATCCATGGAGCTTGTGAGGTGTTGCAGGGCGGTGGACATGGCCCTAGTGGCAGGCTAGGCCAAGGGGACCTTACATGCACACAATTTAATCATGCGCTGGGCCTCTAGCATCCTATCTAATAAAAGAGTAATATGCAAATTGACTGTATCTGCGCTATACCAACAAGCCATGCCCACCAGCCAATCAGAGTGAGTATTCAAATTAATTCAACCAAGATGGCTACAGCACAGAGAGAGCAGGAGGGAGGCTTGGGTTGCCCCTGGCAATGCAGGAAGCTAAGCTTTCCCCACACTCTGGCTGGCCCTCTGCTTAAGGCAACAAAGTTTCAAAGGCTGTGCAGCAGAAGGCTTGTTTCCACTCCAGGATACAAAGTTTCAATTGTAGAAGATAAATAAATCCCAGATACCAGGGCCTCCACTTGGGTTGCCAGGGGGCATGGCCAGCCTGCAAACCACCACAGGCCCCTTGCCCAGGCCTCCCCATGCCCCAAGGGAACACCCACCCAGATCCAGGACACCCTCAGGGCAAACCAGCTGGTCCCCACCCATGCACCAGGCCTCTATCCTATCTAATAAAGGAGTAATATGCAGATTGACCATCACTCCAACACACAAGATTACTACCCCCATGTGGGCAAAAGATATTTCCCCCATGTGGACACAAAATGGCTACCACAAGAAGGCCAGAAGAGGAGGGCAGTTGGGAGGGACCAGGCCTGCAGGAGAGGGCAGTTAGGGGTGACCAGGCCAGCAAAGAAGGGAAGTTGGGGGTGACTGAGCCTGCAGGGAAGGGCAGTTGAGGGGGGGGCAGGCCCACAGGATAGGGCAGCTAGGGGCAAACAGACTGACAGGGGAGCATCAATCAGGCTGACAGGGGAGTGGTTAGAGGGTGATCAGGCTTGCAGGCAGAAGTGGTTAGGGGCAATCAGAAAGGCAAACAGGTGAGCAGTTGGGAGCCAGCAGTCCTAGGTTGTGAGAGGAATGTGGGACTGCCCGTTTAGGCCCAATCCAGGTAGAATCGGGCCTAAGTGGGCAGTCAGACATCCCTCAAGGGGTCCCAGATTGGAGAGGGAGCAGGCTGGGCTGAAGGACACCCCCCTCCTGTGCATGAATTTCATTTATCTGGCCTCTAGTATATATATAAAAAGATAATATGCAAAGTGTTCCCTCTGGAGTTCAACCATGAGTTCGATAGCTTGCTATGAGATGTGTTGATCACTAGGGGGTGGTGCAGTACATGGCAGTGATGCAGGGCACTAAGGGAGTGAGGGAAGGAGAAGATGGGGAGGTAGGGGAACCTGTTTTTCCCCAATTGCTGACCAGGCCTACTCATGCAGGAATTTTGTGTACTGGGTCTCTAATTTAGTCATAATGTTGATGAACTTAATTAACTCTTGTTTATACCAATTAGCCTATGATAAAATTGATTTTGTTATACATTGTTTTGCTTTAAGTTGTAGAACCAATTGATGATAATATTAAGTGAGGACTTACTGTATGCTTATGAAATATTTTGAATACTTATACAAAAAAAATTGTTATTTTTTTGGAATTCAAATTTATCTAGGCATCCTGTAATTTTTCTGGGAATCCTAGCCATAGAGAAAATCAGGAAATTGAGTCTCAAAGGATCCAGAGTCAAAGACAAGAAAAATGCCTAGATTCCTCAGTACAACTATGATACTCACCCCCAGAATTTCTCTTGTGTAATAGTACTTGTCCCCCTTTTCATATGAAGGAAGGCATGCACAAACAAAAAAACATTGAGCCCCAACCAAGTAACCTAGAGGAAGGAAAACAAAAGCAAAGAATAAAGTGAAATTTGGGTATGGGCAGCAGAAAATAAGGGGTAGAAATAGTGTCATCCTTTGACTATTTTGTGTTTAAATATTTTAATTTCATTTTATTTTTAAATACATTTTTACTGCTTTTAGAGAGTGAGAAGAAGGGAGAGAAAAAGAGATGAAAGAGAAACATAATTTAGCTACCTCCTGCTTGCCCCCTACTGGGGATGGAGCCTGGAACCCAGACCTGGAATCAAAACAGTGCCCTCTTGGTGCATGGGAGAACACTCAACCAACTGAGCCACATCAGCTAAGATAGTATGTTTACATTTTAAATTAATACAGTCTTGCTAGTATCTAACTTACTTTCAGAGTGAGTTAGAACTTTGAAACATGCATTAGACACTAATGAACAGGCTCAGCAAACCAAGGTCCATCTAGCTCACTATCTCTTTTGTATAGTCTACAAGCTAAGAAAGGTTTTTCCATTTTGTTGTTTTCACATTTTTAAATACCAGTAGTTGGAAAAACATCACAAGAAGAATGATATTTTATTGCATGAAAATTATATGAAATTCAAATTTTGGTGTCTATAAATAAAGTGGTATTAGAATTTAGACATGCCTACTTATCTCTATATAGTTTATGGCTTCTTTTGTGATAATAGCAAATAAGGTGAGTAGTTATGACAGAGACCTGTAAAATCTAAAATGTGTGATACCCAGACCTTTACAGAAAATATTTGCCAACTCTTGGACTAGAGCATTTGAAATATTACCTAAAAGAGTGCAATCAGTGAATAGTGAATTTCTAAAGAAACAAAGAATAAATTTAATAGCTATAACATACTCATCTGAAAAGGACTAAAGCATTCCAGATGGTCTGGCCTCTTTAATTACACCCTGACATACATTGTCCTGTTTTTAGATTGTGAGTCTCTTTTGAAATTAACATATCATTTCTTTGGACTCATTTGAGCTCTTAAGACTGCTTTTGTCTATCCAAAGGTCTGTCTCTGCAAAGGGGGAAATTTGTAACCCACTGCCCACTGCCTTGGAGACCTATCAACTGGACTCTAGCCAAAGCTTGGAGGTACTAATTTGTAATTGATCAAGACTCCTGGCACTAGAATTCCTGCAATACTAGTATATACCCCTGGCCTCAGGATGGATCAGAACCATCTCAGCCCAGAGTAAAAGGCCTTTAGCCTCTGACATTGCCCATTCAGATTCAGTAGATCTGGAACGCTCATCCACCTCTAGCAGAATAGTGACTTAATGGATGATATTGGAGTCAAACTCCCTGAGCTAAAATTCTAGCTCCACTACTTTTTATCTATTTAATCTTAGACAGAAATGTGATTAACTTCTCTGAACCTCAGTTTCTTTACCTATAAAATGAGAATAATAACAATATTTACCTTACAGCAATGCTGTGAGTCTTACATAAAATAATTCATGTGAAGTAATCAATGCAATGCATAGTAAGAGCTCAATAAATGTTGGCTACAAAGTTGCATGGTTATCAGACTTTCTTTACCAATTAACTTCTTCCTACATTCTTTGCTTAGAGACTGTTTTCAGAGATGAGTGTCTTCCGGTGACTCTTTGATCCTAACGAAAAAGATGACGAAAGCCACAAATATCTCAAAATTCAGAAGATATAAGAGAGAAACTAATTTAGAGGGAGCAGAAATATTTCAGGATCTGAGAGGGACAAAGAGGCCCAATAAGAAAAAAAAATTGTAGATATCTTGAAGGGGAAAGTAGATGTTAGTGGAAGCCTAAAAATCTACAACTATTGCACCAAGAAACAGCTGTGAACCCCAGAACACCAGTCCCCAATTGGTGCAAACACACGGATTCAGAAGAGCTCTACACTCCACCTCAGAAAGGTCAGATTTTGCCTGAGATAAGGTGAGGTCTATGGTCCTGGCAGGACAGAGAAATGCACACACCGTGGGAGCTGCAGGACCAGGGTAAGTCTGCACCTAGAGAAATTTGTGGCTACTGGGGCTGCCGTGATCCGTGAATGTGAAAGAGGTTATTAAGAGCTGCTAACAGAGCGGATCTCTAAAAGTGATCCATTTTGATCTGATGCAGAAGGACAGCCTGGGAGTTTTACAAGTGTGCCAGCTACTTGGACACGGGGGTAAAAAGGGACTGCGCAGACTTGCGTGCAGCTCTGGAGTTCATGCACTTGCACTTTTTCTCTTCAGATCCTTGCAGAATTCTGATTGCTAACTCCAATACATAGGATCACCTAAGTTGGGGACACCCCAGGAGACTGCAGGAGAAAGTTGTTTTCTGGAACCTGGGGATCGGAGCGGGGAGTGAACATCGGAGAACCAGCTCTAATGCAGTCCATTCCAACAAAATGGTATTGGGTGCCACAGGAAAAGCAGGATCTAAGCACAGGCTACAGAGGACCTATAGACTCAGAGGTCAATCCAGAAACACTGCCACCCAGGAGCTGAATCACAAATTGACTCTTGTGTAATCACAAATAAATGAATAAAAGAAATTAAGACACACTGCCTGCTTAAAAATCAGTACTGGCTTACAACACCGAGGAGCAGTGGAACCCAGGGAACTGAAAGACTGTCCTGACAGAGAAATAAGTGTGCCAAACAGAACAATAGAGAAACTGAATGACTTTCACTACTGCACATTTTATTTAATTTTTATTTTTTTCGTCTTTTACTTAAGAAACTAATTTTTATTCTTTTTTCCTCACTTGATTTTACCTTTATAATTGTTACATTTTTATTTTCAATCAGGATTTACCACTACTTTTTAACCTTTTTTAAAAGTGTCATTTTAATTTTCTCTATTTTACTTTGGGATTAGTGTTCTACATTCTATTTTCATCTTTCTTTTAGCATCATTTTACTGTATCTCAACTCTACCTTTATGCAATCAATCTCTTCCTAAATTTTACCTTTTGTTGTCCTGTTTCTCCTACCCATTTCCTACTTTAAATTTCCCCTATTTTTTCTTTTTACCACCTGTTAAAATTTCACCATACTTATATATCTAATTTCAAGTACCCTGCTCCAAGTCCATACACATCTCTCTCTTCTGTGTCTTCACTATCCAAAATTTATTTTTCTCTCTGTTCTTTGATTGTTGTTTGGTTGAATGTTGATTAAATTAATATTTTATGCTTCTTTGTAAGATTGTTATTTTTATTTTTTGTTTTGTTTTGTTTCTTTGATTTGTTTTGTTTGTGTTTTGCTTCTGTTTTCCTTCACCTCGCTGATATTAGTTGTGGTCTGTAGTTTCTATTAATCTCCAGATACTTGTTACCAACATTTGTTGGGAATAGTGGCTGTTCTATTGAAGTATTCTCCCCATATATATAGTTTGTTCCCCTTTTATTTCTTATTCTCTTTCTTTTCTATCTTAATTTTTTTCCTTCTACCAATTTCATTTTGTCACTCCTTTATTTTTTCTCTCTCTCTTCTTCTTGTCTGTGCCCCAATTTGCCTCTCTCTGGTGATTGCCTTTATTTGGGGTTATTAATATTGTGAATACATTTCTGTTCAGTGCCTTGTGCATTGTACCTGGTTGTGTCGTATTTTGTGCCTTTAAATCAATGTAGGAGGGAGAGAACTACATAGCCAGACTACCGAAGAAGAGAGATCACAGGGAGACAAAAAAACAGCCTGAATATGAAAGAAAAGCAGGCATCACCAGAAAAGGAAGTAAACGAAATGGAGGTAAGCAAATGCTCAGAGAAAGAATTCAGAAAATGGTCATAAGGTGGCTGAAAAGAATGGAAGACACATTCAACAATATGAGTAAGAATCAAGAGGAAATGAAGAATAATCAAGATGAAATGAAAAATGATATCGCTGCTGTAAAGAACTCAATAGAAATCATCACAGTAGACTAGAAGAAGCAGAGGACCACATCAGTGAGCTATAAGACAAGGTACCCAAGTAGAGCAAAATTAAAAAGCAAGAGGAAAGCCTAAGGGAACATTGAGACAACATGAAACAAAACAACATCCGCATAAGAGGGGTTCCAGTAGGAGAGGAAACTGAGCAAGGAATAGAAAACCTGTTTGAAGAAATACTGAAAGAAAACTTCCCTGATATAAGAAAGAAAAAACCCACAAAAATCCAAAAATCTCAGAGTCCCAAGCAAAATGAACCCCAAAAGACTGACACCAAGGCACATTATAATTAAAATGGAAAACACCAACGACAAAGTAAGAATATTAAAAGTGGCCAGAGAGAGACAGATAATTACCTACAAAGGAACCCCCATCAGACTAGCAATTGATTTCTCAACAGAAACTCATCAGGCCAGAAGGGAATGGAATGAAATATACAAAATCATGCAAAGCAAGGGTCTGAATCCAAGAATACTGTACCCAGAAGGCTATTAATAAAAAAATTGAAGATGAAATCAGGAGTTTA